>QANZ01011845.1:277700-304297 GCA_003254925.1 Chamaecrista fasciculata
ATATATATATATATATATATATATAAACTAGGCCAAAGTCTTATTTTGGTCCCCCAGTTATACTCAGTGTTCCAAATTGGTCCCCCAGTTATTTTTCGTTCCATATTGGTCCCCCAGTTATGCAAAACTTGACAAAGTTGGTCCCTCTAACAGTTTCCATCCATTTTTCCGTTAAAAAAAAGATAAAATTAATTTTTAACTCCTAAAAGTTTATATGTTTTGCATTAAGAACCTTTTTCTCTATAATAGAACCAAAATGTAAGAAATAATAAATAACTTGGGGCTTTAGTTTATTTTACACTAAACTCTCTCTCTCTCTCTCTCTCTGCGTCACATGCGATTCCGGCAAACCCCCTCGCTCGCCGACATGAGCGTGTTCCCGTCAAGCTGTTCTTCGATTCCGCAAACTTAGTCACGAAATCCTCCGCCGTCACCTTCAACCTCCTCGTTCCCATCGATAAGGAATTTGAACCTTTAAGAGCCGTTTGCGCACCAGATCTCGTCCGTTCAAGTTTTGCTTTGCGAGCGGTTATGGCAGGATCTTCGGCGGAAGAGAACGACGAGGATCTGGACCACGACAACTTGTGGCAGAAACTGGAGGCGGCGGAAGCGAAATCATCTCCAGAGTCGGATTTGTCGGCGGCGGCGAGAGAGACATTGCGGAGGATAAGAGCGTCGTCTTGGAGATCTTGGAGCTTGTGGTTATGGTGGATTTGGTGCTTATGGTGGATTTGTCGGCGCCGGCGGGAGAGACATTGCTGGAGCTGCTTCTTCCAAACCACAATGTTCTCATCAACTCAATTCCTCTCTTCGCCTTCCTTAATCAATTCGCCGGAGAGAGAGAGATTTTTTTTTTTGGTGTAAAATAAACTAAAGCCCCCAAGTTATTTACTCTTTCTTACATTTTGGTTCTATCATAAAGAAAAAGGTTCTTGATGCAAAGCATATAAACTTTTAGGAGTTAAAAATTAATTTTATCTTTTTTTTAACGGAAAAATGGATGGAAACTGTTAGAGGGACCAACTTTGTCAAGTTTTACATAACTGAGGGACCAATATGAAACGAAAAATAACTGGGGGACCAATTTAAAACACTGAGCATAACTGGGGGACCAAAATAGCACTTTGGCCTATAAACTATAATTGATGAATCATAACATTATATATATATACCAATTACATATATAAAAGTTAAATCATCAAAAAACGCACATATTCAATCATGATCCTCGACTCATATATATATACTAGGGGCTTGGCGTGCCCGTTAACGTTTGAATTGATTTATACAAATATGTAAGACTCATATAAAATTGAGAAATTATACAAATATGTAAGACTCATATAAAATAAATAAAATATTTAGGACCAATTTGAAATTATCTCATATGGGAGAGTGAATGGAGAGAGAGTGGTGATATTTTTTAATTTTTAATTGTTTTTTGCATTTTTTTAATTCATTTATTTTTTTAAAGAAGTGAGGGGGGAGTGAGTGGGGAGAGAGAGTGGTGATTTTTTTTTTCTTTTTTAATTTTTTAATTTGCTATTTTTGACCAACCATAAGGGGTGGAGCCATATAATATAGTATAGATAGATAGATATATATATATATATATAACGTCATATATCAACCATATATATATCAACAGTGACGAAAAAATATGATCAGATTTGTATAAATTAACAATAAATTAATTCAACAAACATGATCAAACCAAAACTAAAATAACATGATCAAACCAAAACTAAAATAGCAAGGCAGAGGTTTAAACAAGTTTTGATACCACATATAAGAGAACAAGTAAAATAATCATGTCTCACAATTAATCTAATACGAAAAATAAACAAATAAATAATTATACCAATCTCCCGTCATAGCTATTTGACAAAACTTGCAAGCAGATTTTCTGACTGACAAATTACTAATCATGATGGAAACAAGGCAAAGTAATCTCAAGTCAGGAACCCACTCACATAGAACTCTCAAGGATTAGCATACCTTCCCATCAAAGAGAATGTCCCTTTTATAGAGCCCAAGAATTGTAACCATCCACAAATATTAAAACTTCACATTAAACCAAAATAATGGAGATTTATAATTCATCAATTGCTATGAAGGACCATTATCAATTTTAAAGAATAAAAATGAAACTGCCCATAATGCCAAAAGATGAAAAACTCTTACATTTTATTCATTTGATCGTAAAACAAGTAGACTTAATTTGACATTATTTGTTGACGGTTCTAATTAGATAGGACTCAAAGTAACTTAAAAGACAAATTTTGAACTTACTAAAAAAATTAGACATTTGAAAAAACATTTTTACCACAATTTATGATCTCAGGCAAGGTTATTAAAATCAAAATCTTAACAAAGATCAGAACATAAAAAAATAGATCAAATTGTAAAATCGAATCGAGGATCGTATAAGATCCTAACTTAGATATCATAAAATAACAAAACTAATTAGATATCATTTATCAACGAGACGACAACTTTTATTCAATAAATAAATAATTTATTAAAAATAACTTGTAACTTGAAGACTCATTGTTTTAAAACTTGAAAAGTGGAAAATATGAACATGCTCAATCATTGTTGTCAAACTCGAGTTTTAACTCGTAAACTTGCCGAGTTTACCCCCTAAAATCGTGTAAACTCGGCTCAAACTCGGACCTGGGGTGAACTCGGAGTAAACTCGAGTTTTAACTCGTAAACTCGGTAAACTCGCGAGTTTGAAGTAAACTCGGCGAGTTCATTACTTATTTTTTTTTTTTTGGTTTTTGTCAAATAAAACCAACCCATTCAACAAAAAAAACCAACCCAAGCATAAAAAAACCAGCCCACACTTAAAATTACCCTAAACCTAATCTATCTTCGACAATTTGCCAAATTTTTCTGCCTCTTGCGACTTGCCTTCAAAATTTTCTCCCTTCTTCGACTTGCTCTGCCTTCTGCAACTTGCCGCGCCGCTGATGCCTTCCGACGACGCCGTCGATGTCGTCGACGCCTTTCCCTGCTGCTGTCGCTGCTCGCTGCCGCTGGGTATGTGTCAATATAAACTTAATCTATCTTTGTTATTTCATCGGCTGTCGTTGCTCGCTGCCGCTGGGTATGTGTCAATATAAACTTAATGTGAATATGTTAATGTATGATTTATGAATGGATGAATGTATGAATCTGAGTTTGTGACTAGGGGATGGGTATGTAATATGATTTATGAATGTATTTTGATTTAATTTTACACTTAAAGAAAATGATATATATGTGTAAATTTTATTCTGTAGGTAAATTCGGCAAGTTTACCATCCAAGTTTACGATCCGAGTTTACCCCCTCCACGAGTTTGGTTAAACTCCCGAGTTCCTCGTGCTCAATCGTTTTAAATATTGAAAATTGATGAAAATATTTAAAACTAATTTGGTAGAAAACAAAAAGGAAAAACGAGTTATAATCTGGATAGGCTTGGGAAAAACGAGTGGCCTCGCCTCCATCACTACCAATCGGTGATTCCTAAGTTCCGATATCTGAAAACCAATGTTGCCAACCATACTCATACCCTTTTCCTCTTTCCCTTCCACTCAACATGGCCACTTTTCTCTCTAGCTCCACACTCGCTTTCCCCGCCAAATTCAAAGTCTCCGCAATGTCCTCCGCCGTTAAGGTTGTTCCTGCCGTCATCGTCGGCGGCGGCCGCGTCGGAAAGGCCTTGCAAGACATGGGCTCCGGCCAAGACCTTCTCGTCAAGCGAGGAGATCCTGTGCCTCTCGATTTTTCAGGTCCTATATTGGTCTGCACCAGGAACGATGATCTCGATGCCGTCCTCCAAGCTACTCCACGCTCCAGATGGACCGGTAACCACACTTCCTTATTCTTAATCTTCTTTACTTTTTACTTTGCTACAATTTCTATCATGTTCAAAACCCACATTTCTCTTGTTTATCATTGTCATTACTTTATCTACTTTGTGTATTGTGCTGCATTGGAAGTCTGTGTTGGGAATCTGAGAATAGAATGTCAGAGCAGACTGAGCAGTATGAAATTAGTTCAAGTGGTATCAAAAGATATTACTTAAATTAAGAACTGGCATTCCTAGGATTAAACGAACTCTTGTTCTTAGCACAAGGTGTCTGATATCCTGATGATCACAGCCAATATATAGAAAAACTTGATATAGACACATTGTCACCATCTCTACGGCACCATGTCTACACGCCTATGGGCCTGCAGGAGGAGGGGAATTGCCAGTTTTCGAGTGTGATTACCCTTGTTGGCTCATGCTTACATTCGTCTTTACCGTTATTTAGTTACACCTCATTTTCTTATCTTAATTTATATATTTTTGGCGCTCCTTCCATCTAGGTAATGTAAGACTTTATTTGACACACATATACACAATTTACAATAGTCTGTTCATCTTACCATAATTAGAGTTGATAGTTGGTAATTCAGCTGGTAATAAGTCATTGAAAATGTAGCAGATTTGGTGTTTTTCCAGAATGGAATGCTGGAGCCATGGTTTGAAACTAAAGGCTTGAGTGATGTCGACCAAGTATTGGCATATTTTGCTGTGTCAAAACTTGGAGAAGCCCCTACTGATGGTAAGACTGATACCAATCCTGAAGGGCTTACAGCTGCTTATGGGAAATGGGCATCTGCTGTGGCTGAAAGACTACATGCTGGAGGCCTCTCTTGCAAGGTATCCATCATATTGTTTTGCAAAATTTGTTATTTGGGATATCTTCTTTTGGAGACTTAGATGTTTACTGGTGTTTCTTTATCAGGTAAAATTTAAAGTTCAAGTCATACATTTTTTTTCTTGCAGAATTATGAAACAGGAGATATTATAATCCAACTGATAATTTGTCACATGCTGATCTCTGTGTCAAAAAAGCCAGGTTCTTGAAAAGGAAGCATTTCAAAAGCAGATGTTAGAGAAGCTAATATGGATTTCTTCATTCATGCTTGTTGGAGCACGTCATGGAGGGGTGTCTGTAGGTTCCGTGGAAAAAGATTACCACTCTGAAGTAAGTTTTGCAATCTGATTTATTCGCTTTGTGCCACAAAAGAAAAAAAGACATCTCAATCCAGAGGTTAAGCTTATCTTTGCTGTGAAAGCACAGGTCATAAATAAGGAACAAAAGTTTAACTTGTGTGGTTTTGAATTATTGATGTAAAATACTATGAGTGGTTAACTAATGTTTGTACCTTAAGGTGTCAAATCTTATAGCTGAGCTAGCAGCAGCAGCTGAAGGAGAAAAGGGTTTAACATTCGAAGGCGGAATGGTAGAGCGCTTATGTGCATATTCTCGAGCTGTTGCCCACTTTCCCACGGCAGTTAAGGAGGTAAAATGATACAACATTGTATGAAATTAGGAACACATTTTGTTAAAAGTTTTAGTCAATTTGTTGTTTGCTTTGCTTACAGTTCAAATGGAGAAATGGATGGTTTTATGACATTTCTGAGAAGGCTCTGTCTCAAGGAAAAGCCGACCCATGTTCTCTTCATACCCAATGGCTAAAAGATATAAACGCTGTATAGAGCTTGAGGTCCCATGTGTGATCTGTTTTGCTAGCTTCTTTGAGATGGTGGGAATATAATTTGTTTCCACTGTATCGTTTTGCTCAAAATAGTTGGAGCTGCACTATTTAATTCTCCCTCTGTAATTTTAAAGTACCGGATATGTGGACGAATATTTGTGTTGTAGTGGCTATGTTTAGATGTGGACGATGAAATATAATGTGGGATTATTATTGAGCGTTTTGTACTTGTACATTTCAGTTTGCCATTGCATTCATATGTCTCAATGGTGAGACTTCTGTTAAAATTCCTTTTTCATTTGTTGTTTTTAGTAGTTGAGTAAGGGTGTTCCAAGTTCTAACCCATTACACGCCATTCGCTAATTAAACTCAATTAATTATTTAGACCCTTAAACCACCCCAATTCACCCCACTCTCAAATCATCCTCCCAATTAACCCTTCATAGAATTGTCCTTTTAAAAAATCTTATACTTTTGTCATGACAGAGTTAGTGCTTTGTTACTTATTATTAGGGGTGAGCACGGGTTGGGTTGGGGCGGGTTGAGGGGAAATCCCAACCCAACCCGCTTATGATTTTTAAAACTCAACCCGAACCAACCCAACCCGCAGAGTTGCAGGTTGGGTTGGGTTGAACCCGCGGGTTGAGTTTGTAATTTTTTTTTTATAATTTTCATTAAAAAAAATATTATTATAAATTTGTGGGTAGTGAATAAAAAAACTTACACATAAAAAATGTTAAAAAACATAGATTTTATATATATAAATATAAATCAATTAAAATATATTCTATAAAATATGTAAATGTAATACATATATGTAAATTTTAAAATAAAAATATCTTATTTTTAAAGAACTAATAGTATAAATACATGAGAAAACATACAAAATTTATATAAAAACATATAAATATTTATAAAAAATAAATAAAAAAATTATATGCGGGCTCGTGGGTTGGGTTGGGTTGAAAAACTCCAAACCCGCAACCCAACCCGCAAGTGTGCGGGTTGAGAATTTTGAACCTAAACCAACCCGCGAACCCGAACCAACCCAACCCATAGCTGCGGGTTGGGTTGGTTTTTGCGGGTTAGCGGGTTGGTTTGCTCACCCCTACTTATTATAAAAAAATCATGGTTAAATACTTAAAATTAATATTAGATCAATTAAAACATCATTCTTCGGATTTTGATTTCGATTTTTTTTATAAAAAAAATCAATTATTCAATTAAAATTCAAATTGATTGGAGTCAATTTGGATTGGTTGGTTGACCCTCTTTATTTGAATTAATTGGATAACTTAATCTGTATCATCCAATTAAATCAGTTTAATTGGACAAAGTATTCAGACTGAACGGTACCAATCCCCTGAATACTTTCAATTTTTTATGTATGGGTAAAAAAAGTGTGGCCTCCTACAATTGAAGCAAAGGAAACCCGAGGCAATGGCATAGATAAGAAATAGTCATTGGTGGTGTTTTTTTTTTTTTGAACTAAATACTTAGGGTTAAAAACTTAAAACACCTAATGTAAGTGTTAATTGTTGATGGTTTTGATATATGTTTATAAAACAGGAATTACAGTAAAAAAGAAGAAAGATACAAGATCAGAGAAGAACAATACATCCTCCTAGTATAGCAGAAACAGAATACCAACATTAAACATTGAAACACGTTCCGAAATAAATAACTGGTTTCCTTTATTTATTTATTTAGAAAAAGAAGAAATCATTGTTTCTCATCACAATACATAGTAGTGTAGTACACAACTGTTTAACATAGCTTTAAAGACCACTTAAAAAGTCTAGGAATGGGATCGTTACATTATTTTCCAATAAATAGCTGAAGTTCCAATAAATACATAAGCATAATATTATTTTCCAAGTAAAAGGTAGCATAGGATGCATATTAGTAACCACAAGTACATGTAGTCATTTTCCTCAAGGAGGAAAAGATGATGGTCCTCTGATTTCACTCCAATATTCGTTCGGCAATAGGAAAGGAGGGAGTTATGTCAACAGGTACCTAAAATAGACAATATAGACCATTAGTGAGCCCAGTATTTAAATCATAGCTTCTCAATTTCATAGAATTATCTTTCAATATAAAATTTATCCATAACACCATCCTCTAGCTTCCCCAACATTGCAAGGTATCCATCATGAAGACACTTGATAAAGCACAGAATTATTTACAAGGATTGCACATCATCTTTCGATTTAAAATTCACTTGCAGGTATCAAAAGGTGATTATCCTCAACTCTCGTAATAAAAATGTTGCATGTAAACAGGTAATCTTTGGGTACTCGAGCTAGATATTGGAAGTTCTGACGTAAACTAGGATACTCTTGCTAATGAGTTAAAATTCAAATTAGGTAATATAGGTACAAGGCATAAACTTCATGTGTTTCAAAAAGCAGTCTCATATGCAAATGCCAGTGACAACTGGACACGGCGACTTTGTGATGTTAAGATATCGACTCTCACCGTCTATCGACCAATCACATTAGCAAATAACATAGTACTGTGGTTACCTGAACATGCTCCAACTTTTTCAAAGCAACTTTCAGTGGTTTTGTCAGAACACCATATTTCTGAAGAAGCCAACCTGCTGCCTTTTTGTCACCTTGGGCCTGTATAGTGAGTATCTCCTTGCTCAGACTTTCGACTGCACCTTCAATCTATTAAGAAGAAAATTATTATTATGGTACCAATCTAAGGATACTTCAAATCACAAATAAATGAGCAAGAGAAGAGAAAATATGAGCCAATTATACCTTTGAAAAATCAACTGAAAATGTGTCATCATTATGCAAAATGAAGGCCCCTTTCTCATATAACCAGTTGAACTGCAATGCTTGTCCTTTTCTAACAATACGCGACAAGATCAGATGCTGGATGACAGCAATGGTTAGAAGATGGAAAACAATGTATGACTACCTTACCCATGAGCTTCCTCTAAACCGAAACGCACTGAGCGGAAGCATCCCGCAAGAAAAGAAACATACATGGACTTTAATAAATCCTTGGAAAGCAAGTCCTGGTACTCAGATAAACAAGGCATGAAATTAGGATTAGTTGTAAAGCATGAAAAAATACAGAACACAATGTATGGAGTGATCAAACATGAATTATAACAGAAATTACATGGCAACAACTACAAAATGAATTCTAATTAAATTACATCATAGAAGTCCAAATTTATGCTGTGATGGCTAGGTCGCTAGCCCACATCATGGTAAAAATATATTAGATCTCTAGTAAACATAGCATAGATGAAGTTATTTCGATAACAATAAGTGAAATTAGAAACACTAGGCACAAAGTGCATATATTACTATGACGGAAGACAGGAACCTGAACCTCCCATTATATATTAAAAGTCAGTGTATGCGATCCATGGAGTTCATTTCTAAACTATGATTGGGTAAAGCATAGGCTGAGCTAGAGAAATTCAGTGACTAGTGAAAAAAGGTAAAGAATCAAATGAATCAATCCCATGGTACATCCTAAATGATCAAGACACTACAGAAGCACTGGTCATTTGGTGAGAACATTTGACATGCATAAACCATTACCAAATGAGACATTGACCTGCAGGTTTCCACTTTAGAGTCAACCTGAATATACTCAGGTCACATGCATTCAATGTTAATAAAATTCAATAACGGACCTTGTAGATTAAGAACCTCAATGCCCAGAGACCAACTATATCAGCTTTTGCTTCTTCCAAAGATGAGTGGAATTCTTGCAATTCCTGTATCAAAATAAATTAAAGATTAGTATCCTTCATTTCTCAGTTATTGAAGAATTAATATCATTTAGTAATTTTTTCTGTTTCCTCTTTCATTTCCTCTAAACCATTTTTCACTCTACTCTTTCTCCACCATCTGTTATCCTTTCTCTTCTCTCTAATTTCCTCACTGGTCTGACATCACTAAGTTTATTTCTTGCCAAAATGTTAAAATACCATCAGAAGTAAAACCCTGCTGTATGGATATTAATTATTACATCCTGACTCACTGTTAAGTAACATTCCAACGGAAATCACAGTTAAGTTGACTTCAAAAGAAGAAAAAATGATAATCAATACTAGGCCAAGACCAAGTTGGACTTTTACGGCAGAAGATTTGAACTTTACAGAAATTAACAATACAAATCATGTAACTGACCAATCTCACTGTAGACTTCTGACCATTTGGAAGTATTATGGTATGAGGTCCAATCCCGTGGCAGCATTCATGGCAAATTGTATGGGTAAAAAATGAATCAAAATCTACAAATTCTTGTTGATCCTTTGCAACACAGACATTTGCTATGGGCTGAAGAATTTTCTGAAACCTGGTTATGATTTGCAGCAGGTTTTAGAGAAATGGTCCCATTCAAAAGAAAAAAAAAAAATCAGCAACAGAAGAGATCGGATCATATTTTAAACTTCAGCAAACTAGGAATTTTAAGGTCATAGATTTTACTTAGCCTCTGAAACATTCTTAAGCATGACCATTGATGTTCCCCGGTCTTTTACTATACGCTCATCATTTGGTAGATTGAAAGCAACAGTCTGTGGTCCCTTGACATCCTGACACAGAATTCATCCAAGTAAAATTCCCAGTTTAATCATATTCAGCATAAGGTACAGCATTAAAAGCATGCAAGAAAAGGCTAAAAACTGGACAGTTCTTGTAAGCGAGAGGGTATTAAATTTTAGAAAGGAAAAGATGCATCTAAAATAATAATTTCTTAAGACAGTTGCTTGGATCATATATTCATATTGTTAATTATTTATCATGTAACGATGTACTATCACCATTCTTCACTGGTTTCTTTCAGGTGCCACCCATTTAAATCATGTTTGCTGCTAGTAACCTCAACAAATGAACAGAATTATTTCAAAGTCAAACCTTATAGGACTATTATTTTAATAAGACAGAACCATCTTTTTTCATAGGCATCAGTGAAAAATGAAAATGATAAGTATTAAATTATACTTGATACTTACCCCAGCATTATATATAAGCTGGACAACACGAATAGGCGCAGCATTTACATCCGTTGATTTGTATATACTGTCCAGTGGGAGATTTTGCTCCAGAACCTTCAGAGGCAGAATTCTTTAAGAAGTTAGTGGCACATAACTTTAAAACACAGTTATATATAGGTAATATCTAAATAAATGGTAATAATTAATTCCACAGAACTTGCAAATTGTCACCAAAGAGTTTCAGTTGAGCTGTAGCTTCATCATCCCGGACTCCAATAAATGCTTCAAAGGTAGCCTAGAAGAATTGAAATTCAATTACTAAGTCGTAAGTTATAAGATACTAATGTTTTTTTCCAAATAAGAGACAGTTGTCTTAATATATTAAACAAGTTAAAACTCATAAAGAAGTTCTAGGAGAAGATAGTGAATGCATAGTTCTCTAGGATTTGCCCAGCCCAAACTAAGTGAATCACAAGAAAATATTACACAAGGGGAACATAAATTGTCAAGGACCTTATTATCAGAGTATAGAGAGTAAGAATCAATTTAAGTTCACAACAATCAACAAAGTAAACATTGATGTTCTAGCTAATGAATATATTGATGTCAACAATAAGCCATGCCATTATGACCTACAAGATTTACGTCCTGACACAAAATTGACATTTCATCAATGAAACTTACATTTTCTAATGATTGTGGCTTGTAATGTTAGTGGCTTTTTAAGTAACATGCAAAAACCTCAATTATATATTGATATTTACCTTATATCCAAAAATTTTATCCTCATAAGTCTCATATGGCCCAATAGTTACATCCAACTTAGAGTCCTGCACCAGCAAAAAGAATAAGACAAACATGATTGAATGATCTTGAAATTGGCCAGAAGTAAACGACATAAAAAATTTGGAGAGTTACACAAAAAAAAGGGAAGAAAAACAGATAGTTCCTATGCTCGTCGCAAACTAATCAGCAATAGACACTTAAAACTGTACTGTCAACATTTGTAATGCTTGATAAGTTAAAATTGACTAAGTATATTAATAGGGCAGTGCAACTTCCTAATGAATTCCAATTTATGTCTTATACCATTGCAAGTCTCAATGGGTGGCTAAAAAATCTCATAGCAGAAAAGCAAACAAAATAAAAGACTCACCAACTCCATCCAGGCTATATCCGAGTCATAATAATCATTTGAAAGGAAGGCCTCAGCCTTACTAAGTAGCAGTCTCTTCAAACTATAATTAAAAAGAAAGACTTATAGTTAGCTAACATTTGTACATAAAACAACATTCGGCAATTAGTAACCAATGAAAGTTCAACAATGAGAATAGAAAAGGAGAATACCTTGGTGAGTCGGTAATCTCGCCTGCTTTATGCAATAGCTTTGCAGCTTTTGCAAGAAGAGACTTGTACTCTTCAGAGTAAGGAACTATGTAAAGATCATGGTCAGCAGCCGCTTTGTTATCTGAAATATTAGAATCCAAACAAAATTCACTGTGCCTTTTGATAACACTGAAAAAGCCTGTTGCCTCTGTCTGTTGATCCTTCTCTAGACTCTCCTTCCATATATTGAATTCCTACAAGACAGAAGCTCATTGTTTTCCATATTTGCAATTCAAATTCTTTTTACAGCACATTATTAGTATAAGTGTACCGTTTTGTCCATGTCTGGTGGGTAGAAATTTGCGCCTGGTGGTTTCAGTACAGGAAATGCTGCTCTATATTCCAGACCCTTCCAATGTTTAACTGGTTTTGTTGCTTCTGTAAGCAACCTTATTGCTGAATCTGCTGTTGTCAAAAATGCCTCATTTTCGTCAAGCAATGACCTACCAAAAGAAAGAAAAGGTTTTTCAACAAACATAAAAGAGATTGTTTATAATTATTTTTTTTTTAAATTACCCAAGAAAATTAAAACAAGAAATTGGCAGTACACAAGGTAACAGGGTGTTATTTATATGTACTTGCCAAAAGAAACATTTACTCGTGGAAACTTAAAATGAAAATTAGCCATCTCACTTCAGAACATCTCCTTCCCCATTACCCTTTCATTTTAATGACCAAGGAAACTGTAATCTGTAGAAAGGTTTCACTCACCCCAAAAGAGCTCTCAAAGGGAGAGGATTGCCTCATTATATATATAGAGTTAGAAGGCCCTTTAACCAAGCAATGTGGAACTTCAACATAATCTACAAATTATATGCTCATACTTCATAGGTAAAAAAGTCCATTCTTGAAGCTACAAAGAAACCGAGCAAGGCCCATCTATAGAAAAAAGGGTTTTGAAAGTTTATGTCAATTGAGACAAAATGACATGTAACACATGTTCATCCCACCAGAGTGAACGGTGTCAAGATCTCTAGAAGGAAGCATGATTTCAAAATTTTTCAACCAAGACTAACCTGTAGGGTTAAGTGATCTACTAGTACTGTATCTGATCCTTTATTCATGGGCATAAAATAATCATGAGAAAAACATATGCTGGGGCTATCATTGCTTTAATGGAAAATCTGTCCAATGTATCCAGTACACTGTCCCCCAAACAGAAGTCATAGGTTGACTACATAATAAGATTAATAAACAGAAAATATCAATCTATCTGATGTCAGTAACATCTCGGTGACCCTTATTGTTTGGCATTCAATTGGAACCTTAAAAAAGAAAGCGCTAAACAAGAGGGCCAAATGACACTTATGAAACTTTCCTGTTGGCCATCAATACCCTCCCTTGAACCCAACCTCTCTTGTATGTATTCAGTAATGGAGGCCTATCAATATCATATAACAATAGATAAAGCTGTGAACGACTTACCATGGGGTCTTGTTAATCAGATAATAGGACCACTTCAACTTTTCTAACTCTGATCTATTAGCATGCTTCTTTAGCCAGTCTCTCAAAACTGGATTACTGTACCAAGCCTGATTTAAGAGTAAACAAACACAAAAACTTTAGTAATATCACTACCATGAGCATCCATCTTCCTGGCTCTACAAACCAAAGAAAAAAATAAAATAAAAATGGCCATGTGAAACAAGAAATAAAATTTATAATTTTCTGAGAACAATATAGTTACTAAGCAATCCACATGGTCCAGCACAATAATTCATACAAAATTTAGTAACAAATTTCATCTGAGGCACTATTTTCCTATTTTATATCAATATATCACTATATTCAGCTGTGGCTGGGTTCTAACAGAAGATAAACAAAAAAAGTGCATAAAACTGATCAAAGCACTTCTACTCATGTATTGTAAACACAACCTGCAGATAAAAAAGTTCATCCATAACTGCTGCAGCTTTGACAATAAAATCAAGAGCCTTTCTGTCTGATTTAGTGAGCCCTGTCAACTGCAAAACATAAATGCCGAATGTATTTACATCGAGTTCTAGGAAACAAGTTATTGCTACTAGTTCAAGGATCACTAAAGCACAAGCAACCAATTAGAGTATCATATTATTTCAAAATTCAAACTATCATATTCTTTCCAAGTTTAAAATATTGGTATATATTTATGTAGAAAACTCATCCAACAGCCTTCCAGTCCAGTTAATTACATTGATGTAAGTATGTAACATATGGCAGGACGCCTTCCATATGGAAGAAATTGATAACTCATACATCTCACATTATATGTAAATGTAATCTTACCCTATTATATATGTTCCTTTTGCCCAAACGTCATTAACATATTTGACAGTAAGCCAAATATGGACTAATGCCTTGATATAAAGCTTTGTAATCTGAGTGTGAAGCAAAATTCTATTTATTATATGCCGGAACAAGATATTCTAAGTTAATAAAAAAATTGAATGAAAATTATGGTTGTGATCCAGTATTCCAGTTAAGATATGTGTTTTAACGGAAAATAATCTTTTCCATAACAGAAATGGTGCTCCTCCAAACAACAAATAAATTGAATCTGAACCAAATAAAGTATAATCTCAATGAAGATGCCAAAAAGAGGGGGAAAAAATTTGTGGTTCCACTTAGATACGACACAACTGGTGTAACGACTATTCTTTTTTGTTTCCTCATAAACATGCAATACACTTCATTGATAGGCATCTTGGTCGAAGAGGAATGAGATCAGACAGGATGTGAACCAAAAAAGGGTAAATTGCAATTTGGTACCCTGTGGTTCGGGGCGGTTCCCCTTCGGTACCCTGAAAGAAAAATTTTTGCATTGTGGTACCCCGTGGTTTGCTCCGTTAGCGATTTGGTCCCCTGAGGATTTTTTCTGTTAGGATTTAACGGCAAATATACGTTAAAATGTCAAAAATCTCCCAACAAGTCTTTTCTTATGCATTTAAGTCCTTTCCCTTTACTAAAAGGGATCAAAACATAAAGAATTAATTATAAAAGGGTCTTTAGAATTATAATATTATAGAATTTTCTCCTTTTCATAAGATTTCTTTTGAATAGGTCCTGATTTAATTACACTTTAATACTAAAAGTTTATGATCTTTATCAAAATAGTCCTTAGAACCTCAAAAAACAAATGAGCATCTATGATTTATCAAAAATTCCCTATATTCAACTACAATTTTCATTCAAGTACACTACAAACAAATCAAAACCCCCAATTTTTTCCAAAATCAAGCACAAACCAAATTTATCTCATTATTTTCGATTCCTCCTCTTTTTCATCATTTTCATTCATTTTAGTCTCAAATCTTCAAAATAAAATTGTAAAGTGTCCCAAAACTCTTCCAAACATTCCAATTTAGTCCTTAAAAATATTAAAAACTCTAAAACCCAAACTCCAAACCCCAAACCCCAAACCCTAAACTCTAAAACCTTAAAAAAAAGTCTGANATAAGATTTCTTTTGAATAGGTCCTGATTTAATTACACTTTAATCCCAAAAGTTTATGATCTTTATCAAAATAGTCCTTAGAACCTATAAACCTCAAAATAGTCCTTAGAACCTATAAACCTCAAAATAGTCCCAAAAAATTTTCAAACATTCTAATTTAGTCCTTAAAAATATTAAAAACTATAAACCTCAAACTCTAAACTCTAAAACCTTAAAAAGAAGTCTGAGTTGTACAATTAGGTTCTTGACCCATTCTTATCCCATTATTCACATTTCTCCCTCTTTTTCATCATCTCCATTCATTTTAGTCTCAAATCCTCAAAATAAAATTGTACAGTGTCTCAAAAACTTTTCCAAACATTCCAATTCAATCCTTAAAAATATTAAAAATCCTAAAACCCTAAAACCTTAAACCCTAAATCCCTAAAACTTAAAATTTTTTTAATCTTCATTTTCATCCAATTTAGTCCATAAAAATATTAAAAACTCTAAACCCTAAAATCCAAAACCCTAAAACACTAAACCCTAAACACTAAACTCTAAATCCCTAAACCTCTTATAACTTTTTTTTTATTTTAATTTTCATCTTTATCTTTCCAGATTTTTTGAAATCCTCCGCTGAGATCTCCACTTCATCTTCATCTTTCAATTTTCATCAATTCGCTGAAATCGTCTTCATCAATTCGTTGAAACACCCATCCACTTTCATCTTCATCACCGCGACGAACCCATCCACCTTCGTCTTCATCAATTCAGCCAAAATTTTCAAGTCTAATGCTTAACATTTAACATATCACAAAAACCCTTTTCAAAATACAAACCCTAATCTTATCGCATTCAAAACCCTTTTCAATCTTGATTAATCAATTACATCAACAGAGGAAAAGCAAATGTAAAAACGATGGCGAAAGAATCGGAGAGGAGGAGAGAGAGATGAAATAGAGGATGAAGAGATGACGATGGCGGCATGTGGTGGAGATGACGATGGCGGTAGGATTGTTCGTGGTGATGGACGGCGGAGAGGTTGAGAAGCTGAAGCCATGGACGGCGAGAAGCCATGACCGATTGGCTTATTTCTTTGAAGATGGAGAATAATTCAATCGTCATCGACATTGATTGAGGCAGGTTTTTGCAAAATTAGGAAGGGGATTAGGGTTTAATAGAAGAAACAAAGAAGCTGAAGATGAATGAGGGTGCGAAATCACGATGGTGATGATATTCAGTTTGATTAGGGTGTGAAATTATTAATGATGATGAAGATGAAGAAAAAATTAGGGCATGTTTGGCGATGGGAAAATCAGTTTTTTTTAAAAATAAGTTTAGAGGTTTAGGGTTTAGATTTTAGGGTTTTAGGGTTTTTAATATTTTTAAGGACTAAATTAGAATGTTTGGAAGAGTTTTGGGACACTTTACAATTTTATTTTGAGGATTTGGAACTAAAATGAATGGAGATGATGAAAAAGAGAGGGAAATGTGAATAATGGGATAAGAATGGGTCAATGACCTAATTGTACAACTTAGACTTTTTTTTAAGGTTTTAGAGTTTAGGGTTTGGGGTTTGGAGTTTGGGGTTTAGAGTTTTTAATATTTTTAAGGACTAAATTCGAATGTTTGGAAGAGTTTTGGGAGACTTTACAATTTTATTTTGAGGATTTGAGACTAAAATGAATGAAAATGATGAAAAAGAGGAGGAATCGAAAATAATGGGATAAATTTGGTTTGTGGGGCTTGATTTTGGAAAAATTTTGAGGTTCTAAGGACTATTTTGATAAAGATCATAAACTTTTGGTATTAAAGTGTAATTAAATCAGGACCTATTCAAAAGAAATCTTATGAAAAGAGAAAATTCTATAATATTAGAATTCTAAAGACAATTTTATAATTAATTCTTTATGTTTTGATCCCTTTTAGTAAAGGGAAAGGACTTAAACGCATAAGAGAAGACTTGTTGGGAGATTTTCGACATTTTAACGTACATTTGCCGTTAAATCCTAACAGAAAAAAACCTCAGGGGACCAAATCGCTAACGGAGCAAACCACAGGGTACCACAATGCAAAAATTTTTCTTTCAGGGTACCGAAGGGGAACCGCCCCTAACCACAGGGTACCAAATTGTAATTTACCCAAAAAAAAATAACAGTAAAATACTTGAAGTGTAAGCTGATCTGCTAATTTTACAAGAGGATCGGAACAGACAAAATTTATGTTAAAAGCTAATAACAGATGATGGAGCCAATTTAATGCAATAACAAAGGCAACTAACTAAAAAAATTAACAACCTCTGCTTTGAGGGAAATAGGAGCATATCGTTTTAGCTGCTTCTGTAGAGTCAAACTCCGTGCTACAGTATTCTCTTTGTACCTTCAGAATATTTATGAGAACTCGAAATAAGCACATAAACCATGCCTCAAAAAAATATTTTTAAGTCATTTTTTGTTCCTTTGCAAAAGTTAACTAAAATGTCTTTTCAAGGCATCAGGGTTTTGACACAACCAAAGGAATTAACAATAAAGTTATAACACAGTACAAGGAAGCAAACCAAAATAATGATCATTTTTCACATAAGTAATCATAAAAAATAAGAAACTTTTGCTTCATTTATAGCAAATGTAACACCAAGAAATTTTTAAGAGATAACATACCTCCTTTCAATTATATCAAAAAGTTGACCATACTGTCCATTAACATCATAAGGAACATAATCTGGATCTTCTTTAACCAATAATCTTTTATACTCTTCATAAGAGATATATTTAACTCCAGAAACTTCTGTTTCCTGCATTAAGAAACTCATTTCCATCAGATCAGGAAACTTATATACACCACTCATTTATGCACTTAAAAACAGACATAAGTGAAAAGCCTAAACCTAGGTTTGAATATCAAATCATGAACATCTGTAAGGGAAACAGATAGAGAAAGAGAAGAACATTATTGTCATATTATCTTCTAGAGCACTCCCCTGACTACTAACATGACAAAGATGCATCCAAGGGAGATCAATGACCATAATATATCAAAGAACACACAAATATTCAACGAAGTCACATCACATGGCACTCCACTATAATTCTCAGTGATCTATTGCATTGTGATCTCAGAATCAATTGAAACGCAGGCATGCAGCAAATGATGGATGCCAAATTTAGATTATGACCAATTAATATTAGCAGCTACCTTACAGTCAATAAATGAGCATACATCTAATTCAATGATTGTAGTAACACAAATATACCTACCAACTTACATTTACCATTTTAAGGAACAAAATAAAACATATGATGTATAATGGTTGTTTTGTTAACATATAAAGCATCTTCACCTGAAGAGTAAAGGCCTCCAGCGGTATTGGATCAATAGTTGTCACTAGATATACATCATTGTAATCATTATTGATGAAATTTCCATCATTTATGACACTGCAATTCATATTTTAATAACATTAGCTAATCAGTAAATTACTATTGAGTATTGACATATTAGCAATCATATATAAGAAAAGTTTAGTATACAATATCAAGAATTCCTGCTTGTGATACACAGTATGGACATATTTTTACCAACATCAGCTATACCCATCCACTTGCTCTCACAATTCCAAAACTTGATCAAGTATTTGATATTAGACAGTGAAAATCTATGCAGTATTGCATTTTATCAGTAAGAGTTGGAAAAGCCACTCTCAGACCCTTGGTTGTAACTCAAATTATTAGGAAAACTGGGTCTTTGACAATGTATAAAAGCCCAATTGGCCAAGCAGTCTACTCTTATTCATACCATTAAAATTTTAGCTTCAAGGAAACATTTTTTTTACAGAGTAAATAAGTGCTACAACAAAAGGAAGTGTTTTCATCTACTGACCGCTCAAATATCAATTCGAATGCATCCTGTGGAAGGGTTACACCCAATTGTTCTTTAAGCTCCCTCCTGAAAAATAAATCACACAAAACAAAAATTGAGACCCCAAACTCATTATGTGGGATCTATGAAACACAGACACTCATAGGACACAACACTCATAGGACACTCATAGGACACAACACAGACACGTACCTACACATCAGCGTATTAAATTCTTAAAATTACACGACACATCAGCGTATTAAATTTAAAAAATTACAATATCTATTCTTACCGAGCAGTTATGAGGGAGGAATGAGGAGCAGAAACGTGGGAAGCAGTGGAGATATCCCACAAGCAGTGAGCACGTCGTCGGAGAAGCAGTTGTTGCGTGCTCTCCGCAAAAATCCACACATGAACACCTCCATCAACATCTCCTCTGCAAGTAAACTCACAATTCATTTACTATAACAATATTCCAAGAGGCAGAATAGAATACTTGGAATAAGGACTAAATAAAACATACAATATCTAACCTCAAAAATCAATCAGAAAAGCTAACACAATTTAACGGCTCGGTTCAAAAATATCCAAATCAACCGTGTATTTTCATTTTCTCACTAGTAAAAATGAATTTTTATAAATAAGGGTAAATTACACTTTGGTACCCTGTGGTTTGACCCTATTTCACTTTGGTACCCTGTGGTTTGAAACTTGACACTTTGGTACCCTGTGGTATTCTCCATTAACACTTTGGTACCCTTTGGAGCTATTTTGTAATTTTAACCATAACAAATTTTGCAAAAATTACATATTGACCCCAAAAAATTTTCAAAAAATTACAAATAGGTCCCTGGATACATATTATATAGGGACTAAAATGAAAAATTTAAAATTTTTTTGGGGTCAATATGTAATTTTTGTAAAATTTATTATGGTTAAAATTACAAAATAACTCCAAAGGGTACCAAAGTGTTAATGGAGAATACCACAGGGTACCAAAGTGTCAAGTTTCAAACCACAGGGTACCAAAGTGAAATCGGGTCAAACCACAAGGTACCAAAGTGTAATTTACCCTATAAATAATTACCATTCAAGTTATAACACCATTTTCATTACCATTTCATTACATAATTTTCTCATTACCATTTCATTACATAATTTTCTCATTTCATTACATACTTCTCACCCAAACACACCCATAATTTTGTAATATACAATTATTCTCGTATCAAGTCTCTCAATCTCTCCACTCTCTCCTCTTTCTCTCTAAATCTCCTCCATTAGATCTGTGCCTAGGGGAGGGGTTGCAATTTTTTCCTCCTATGCCTTTTATTTTGTAATCTAATAATTTAGATCTGATTTAGTCTCTTTTTTGCAGTGATTTTCTCATATTTGAGTTATATCCCCCCTTGGTGAGGGTGTTTTTCCCTTTGTGGTGTATAAGTGTATTCCCTTTGTCGTGTTTTTTTTTACCAATCTGGTTTTTGCCTTGTTCAATGGTAACTTTCTAATCTTTTGATCATGTTTTCGAACTCTACTTTCAAGTTTAGATGGAAGTTGATGGCATCTATATATGAGAAGGTGATTTCTTTTTTGATCAACCATGAGTATGAGTATGATAGTAAATACCTTGTTCACAGCACAATTTGTGATAATTTTCATCCTAAGGTTTTATTCCTTGTAGGATTAGTTTGTTTAACGCATATGACTTATTTATGCGTCCAATTCGCCTCTGAGTTCAATAATGTTTACTTTTAATGCTTCTTTGTATTTTATCAGTTTCAAAATCTGTGAACATTTATAAATGACATTTGATTTTCATCTAATATATTTTACTAGTTGTTTATATAAAAAATCATTCTAATATCTTCATCTCACGGTGAACTTTTTTAATGTAACAAATTTTTCATTAAGATATATTTGTATTAATTAGTTCAATTTTATATAATGTAATAAGACATATAATCAAACATAGTGAGTGTCCAAATATTAGCAACAAAATGAGTTCAATCTTATGTAGTGTATTATATTAATATTTTTATATTATGAGTAACAAATTATTTTTTTACTAAGATTATTAATACAAATAATTTTTAACTTGTAAATTTTCTCTTAATATTATATTGTGTTTGAAAAATAATTGAATATGAGTCTTCTACCGAGAATATGAGTTAAACAAATAAAATAAAAATATCAACAATTAGTTCGATTTGTGTAGTATTTAAATTGGACCGTTAAAAATTAGCCTAAACAAATATACTTATTACGAACAATTATCAGTGCAAACGAATGAAGTCTAAATCATTAATTTATGAGTTTGGTTAGATTTTATTTTGATCTAGTTCAATTTAATTAATTTAATTTGATTTGATTTTGAAGAGGCTTAAAAATGAGAGAGGAATTACCTGGTTTTGGTGAGGACGTCGACGGAAACTGAATCAGCCATTGATTTGCGCCAACACAATCTGTGCTTTGTTAAATTGCTTACACATTCATTCATTTATACTATTTGAGCTAGGGACTAAAATATAATTTTAACTAAATGACAAAACGAATCTTTTTAGCAGTTCAAAAAATTAGGAAAATTATTTTATATCTTTACTATTAATTATTCACTATAAAAAAATATTTTCTCTATCATAATTAATATATAAAAAACTATTATATATTTTATTTGAATGTTATGCAAGGCTGTCCGATCGCCAATTAATTGAATTAAATAATATCAGTTGTGAACTCGTGATTATTTTTCTATTGAGCTACTGAAAAGAATATAAAAGATAATATTCTGGAAAAATATTAGAACCTTCCGCTTATAGATTCACAATCATTTGAAAAAATATATTTTCTTTTCTTAAAATATTGGCTTTGTTGTAAATAATTATGTTTGTGAAGGTATTCTCCATGTTTAGAAGTTTGTGTTTTCCCTTGGTTTTTCTATGCACATGAATATGATATTATCCTTTCATAATGTACATCTCCCTTGTATATCCTTTACTGAAGGGGCTTTAGGGTTTGATGTAAGAGGGTAATTTTCAGTTGGATAATAAGAATTACACTCCTCTTACTTTTCTCTCAACTTTGAGTACTCTTATATCATATATTTTACAACACGTTATCAGCACGACTCTGTCCCGATTTGAACTTAGGTATTGTTTAAATTTTATTAAACTTATCTTTTGTAAAACTCCATTTTTGTGCGTCATCTTCTATATATTATATATATATATATTATTAATCAATTCTTTAATACTATTACAAACAAAAGTGAAAACTTTGTTTGTGGGTACGTTTTTTTTTTCTTTCTCCATCATCTCTTGCTTTTGCTTTCTTTTCATTTCATCTAGACACTTTATTGTGTCATATATATTATATTTATTTATTTTAAGGATATCTCCTAATAGCTTTGTTCTTTATTTATAAAATGACAAATCTTACAAAAATTGAATTTATGGTCCTTGATATCTCTGGAAAGAATTATCTTTCATGGACACTAGATGCAGAGATGCACTTGAATGCTATGGGTCTTGGTGAAAAAATCAAAGAAGGAAATGAGACATCAAACCAAGACCGTGCCAAAGCTATGATTTTTATACGTCATCATCTTGATGAGGGATTGAAGGTGGAATACCTTACTGTAAAGATCCCCTTGATCTGTGGCAAAATCTCAAAGGAAGATATGACCACTTAAAAACAGTCATCCTGCCTAAAGCCCGATATGAATGGATGCACTTACGATTGCAGGATTTTAAATCAATGAGTGAATATAATTCTGCAATGTTTAAAATCAGCTCTCAATTAAAATTATGTGGAGAAAATATTACTGATGATGATATGTTAGAAAAAACATTCTCCACCTTTCATGTTTCGAACATGCTATTGCAGCAGCAGTATCGAGAGCGGGGATTTAAAAAATATGCTGATTTAATATCATGTCTCCTTTTGGCTGAACAAAATAATGAACTTTTGTTGAAAAATCATGAATCTCGCCCGACCGGTTCTACCCCATTTCCTGAAGCAAATGTGGTAACATTTAATAATTATGGTCGTGGTCATGGTCGTGGTCGTGGCCTTGGCCGTGGATGTGGTCGCGGTGGTTATCGTGGCCGGGGACGACATAACTTTAAGCCCTATAGTGGTAATGGAGATGGAAAAGCACATGACAAGGGAAATGCACCAGAAAATAAGGATGACAAGATATCTGAAAGTCCATGTCAAAGATGTGGTATGAAAGGGCATTGGGCTCGTACATGTCGTACAGCTAAACATTTGGTTGGACTTTATCAAGCTTCTCTAAGAGAAATGAAAAGTCTTGAGAAGAAATCTACTGTAGAGGCGAATTTTATTAATCATTTTGATGATAATCTTATCAATGAGCCTCTGGGATGACTGATTTGGATATTGCAGATTTTCTTAATCCAACAGATTTTCTTAGTCTAGTTTTTAAATTACTTTCTTTTGATGTAATATGTTTAATTTCTGTTTGAAGTTATTTTCTCTGTCTTTAATTTATGTATTTCAATTTCTGTATTCCAAAGTATGTTATCTTTTATGAAATTTAAAGCATCAACTTATTTTCTTTATTTTGTTTTAAGATACCACGGACTATGGCAATTACTCACGATATTGATGACGATATATGCCTCGCTGATTGTGCAACAACTCATACCATTCTTAAAAATGAGAAATATTTCTCATCATTAACTAAAATGGAGGCAAGAGTGAATACTATATCAGGCGCAGTTAATATAATTGAAGGTTCTGGAAAAGCCATTTTTCAGTTACCTAATGAAACAAAATTTATTATAGAGGAAGCTTTATTGTCAACTAAATCCAGAAGGAATCTTTTAAGCTTCAAGGATATACGCAGTAATATTTTCATATTGAGACAACTAATGAAAATAATATAGAGTACCTCTATATCACTACGACTGTCTCACGAGAAAAGCGTATATTGGAAAAATTGTCTGCATTATCCTCTGGATTGTATTTCACTCGTATTAGCACAATTGAAACCTATGTTGTAGTAAACCAGAAGTTTACTAATTCAAAGGATACGTTTTTAACTTGGCATGACCGGTTAGGCCATCCCAGATCTATAATGATGCGTAGAATTATTGAGAACTCTCATGGTCATCAGTTAAAGAACCAGAAGATTCTTTTATCTAATAAGTTCTCATGTGCTGCATGTTTTCAAGGAAAATTAATAATGAGACCATCACCAGTAAAAATTGGGAATGAATCTCCTGGGTTTCTCGAATGCATTCATGGAGATATATGTGGACCAGTAGTTCCACCTTGTGGACCATTTAAATATTTTATGCTGTTAATTGATGCATCTACTAGATGGTCGCATGTTTGTTTATTATCATCACGTAATATGGCATTTGCAAGATTGCTGGCTCAATTAATAAGATTGAGAGCACAATTTCCAGATTATTCTATTAAAGCCATACGTCTTGATAATGCTGGTGAATTTACATCCCAGGCTTTTAATGACTATTGTATGTCAATTGGGATAAATGAAGAGCATCTTGTTGCTCATGTTCACACACAAAATGGTCTTGCTGAATCATTTATTAAGCGCCTTCAATTAATTGCTAGACCATTACTCATGAGAACAAAACTTCTCATTCATGCATGGAGGCATGCTATTTTACATGCTGCAGCACTTATACGCATTAGACCAACAACGTATCATAAATTCTCCCCTATGCAATTGGCTTTGGGTCAGGAGCCTAATATTTCCCATTTAAGAATTTTTGGATGTGCGGTTTATGTTCCAATTGCTCCACCACAGCGCACCAAAATGGGCCCCCAACGAAGATTGGGAATATACGTTGGGTTTGAATCTCCTTCAATTATAAAATATCTAGAACCTCAGACAGGAGATCTGTTTACGGCACGTTTTGCCGATTGTCAATTTGATGAAAATAATTTCCCAGCATTAGGGGGAGAAAAGAAACAGCTGGAACAACAAATTACTTGGCATGCACATTTATTAAATCAATTTGATCCTCGTACAAAACAATGTGAACTTGAAGTTCAAAAAATTGTGCACTTGCAAAATATTGCAAATCAATTGCCAAATGCATTCACTGACCCAAAGAAAGTGACAAAATCACATATTCCAGCTGTGAATGCTCCAGTTCGTATAGAGGTCCTAGAAGGACCAGGAAATTCCATTGCAAATGGAAGTAACACACGCCTGAAGCGTGGTAGACCAATCAGTTCCAAAGATAAGATACCTCAAAAACGAAAAGTAACAACTAAACTTGATGATAATGGTCAAGTCGAGGAAACCAGTACAATGAATGATAAAGAAGGCATATCTAATGAAATATCTCCAGAAGAGATTCAGGTACCTGATAATGAAACAAATAATGAGATCTCGATAAATTACATTGATACTGGAAAGATATAGAACCGATGTGAAACTATTGTCGACAGTATTTTTGCATACAATATAGCGCTAGATGTTGTAAATGAAAATGAGGATCATGAACCGCAATCCGTTAAAGAATGTCAACGGAGAACAGATTGGCCAAATTGGAAAGATGCGATTCAAGCTGAATTAAACTCACTTAAAAAACGTGAAGTTTTTGGCCTATAGTCCGAACACCTGATGGTGTAAAACCAGTCGGGTATAGATGGGTCTTTGTATGAAAAAGAAATGAGAAAAATGAAATTGTGAGGTACAAAGCAAGACTTGTAGCTCAAGGTTTTACACAAAGACCTGGAATCGATTATGAGGAGACTTATTCTCCAGTGGTGGATGCTATTACTTTTAGATTTTTGATAAGTATGGCTGTTAATAAAAAACTTGATATGCATCTGATGGATGTTGTTACAGCCTACTTATATGGATCACTTGATAGTGATATATATATATATATGAAAATCCCTGAAGGATTTAAAATGCCTGAAATATGTAAGTCAAGTGATCGAGGCTGATACTCAATTAAATTGCAAAGATCTTTATATGGATTAAAACAATCCGAGCGCATGTGGTATAATCGCCACAGTGAATATTTGCTACAAAAAGGGTACAAAAGTGATCGGATTTGTCCATGTGTTTTTATAAAAAGATCTGAATCAGAATTTGTTATTATTGCAGTATATATTGACGATTTAAATATCATTGGAACCCCTAAATGTCTTTCAGAAGCAGTAAAACTCTTAAAAGAGAAATTTGAAATGAAAGACCTTGGAAAGACAAAATATTGTCTTGGTTTACAAATTGAACATTTAAAAGAGGGGGTATTTGTTCATCAATCAACATATGTTAAACGGGTCTTAGAATGTTTTTACATGGACAAGGCTCATCCGTTGAGTACGCCTATGGTAGTAAGATCACTTGACGTGACGAAGGACCCTTTTCGTCCCCAAGGGGAAGGTGAAGAACTACTTGGTCCTAATGT
>QANZ01011852.1:0-26436 GCA_003254925.1 Chamaecrista fasciculata
TTAAAATATATAATTTAATTTATAGATTATTATAATTTTCAACATTTTAGTCTTTAAACAAAAATTTAGAAAAAGAGAAAAGAAAGAAAGGGAAACGCATCACATAAACAATCCAGATTCGATTAAATAAGCTTGTAGGAGATCAAGGATATATTGACTTGTTTCCCAAAGCTTGCCGTCCAAGAGCCAAAGTTTTCATTTCTTAAGGCATAATATGAGTTTTTGCATCATTGTTTTAGATCATATATGTCTTTTATTTTGTAGACAAATCTTCTTTGGTAGATGCTCTTAAATTATGATAAATTTGGTCATTGTCACACAACCATATTAAAAGGTTTGGAATAGTAATTGACTAATTTTTAGTTGCACTACAAATAAGTTCTTCAACAATTCTCAATTTTTGAAATATCTATTTGTCACTTCCTCTAGATTCTGTGCCTTGCTTACATCTCTTGCTTATGTATATGTTGTATGTTGAAATAAAACATAGCAACGAACTAAGGTAATAAACTAAGCACTGTGATGTTTTTTTTTCTCCCTCCTTTAAATATACTTCTAGATTCAATTTGTTTTTGGAAATACATTCCTACTAGAGTATTATAAACAATATTAAATAGTAATCTTATCAATATTGTGACTATTATATCTCATTTTTATATTTTTCCCTGTAAAGCTAAGCCAACATTACCCCTGAATTTTGAGGAGGATACATGGGCAAAATTGAAGTCTACTATTTGTGCTTTATTCTTGAACCAACTTGATTATTGTGACTTAGAAAACCTTTATTAGGTAATCTTGAATATGCTCCTTTGATTATTTTTGTTTGTCATAGCACTGTGTACATTAATTATTCATTATGTTATTAAATTCTCATGGTAAACACATAACATTTTACCATAGGCTGTGAATGATCTTTGCCTCCATAAAATGGGGGGAAATCTTTATCAAAACATCTTTCACTATCTCTTGAAGTTGAACACAAAACAATTACTGGCTTTTTATGAATGATTGAGCATGAAAGATAAATTGTGTTTGCGATCTCTATGTGATTGGTAAATCTGTGTGGTTCTGTAGGCAATTCATTTATGACTCTTGCCAGCATACATACTCTGCATCTGTTTTGTATGTATCTGTATGTGTATTTTCTTCTTGAAGGGTTTTATTATTTTCCTTATTGTTTTTCAACCTTTATTTTATGGATTCGTTATTGATTTGAACTACATACTCATTGAATATGTGTGCCAATAGTGATAATAATTGATGATATTTAAATCAATAAAGAACAAAGAGTATATAAATTAAGATATGAAAATGAAGAGTAACTCAATTTAAAAGTGAGTTCTTTAAAGCATTCAAACATAAATTAATATTCAATTGTCCATTTTTTTTGAAATGACATTTCCGTAAAAAAAAATTCAGTTATATAGATGGAGATTATTTAGGGCAATTAAAAAGTAAAGTATTATTTTTTAAAATTGAAAAAATGTTTTGTACTTTGAAAACAAATAAAAAAGAAAATTTGATTTTTTTTTTAGCGCAAAGACCATGGTAATCAAGATCGAGATCTTAGATCATGTAAGATCGAGATCTTAATAAGGTCCACCTCGTCAGATCGCACATAAGATCGGAAATGAGTGAGATCGTAGTAGGATTGCGATTTTTTGGGTAGGATCGTAGAATCTCAATATCCTAGAGATCTTGGTCAGCTTTTAAATTTCTTTATTTTTCTTTGAATTTGACATTTTTTTAAGAGAAAACATACTATTTGGTCCCTGAATTTATATCGAGTCAACTAATCAGTCCATGAAAAATCAAGATACACGATTTGATCCCTATAATAATTCAAGGATTGATTAGTTAACACAGTGTAAATTCAGGGATCAAATAATAGATATTTTTTAATATTACTAAAAATTTAATGTTATTACATATATATTATGTTTTTTAAAAAAAAAGGAAAAAACTTATATCAAGTTCCTTATATCTTTGCTATCAAGTTGCTTCAATCACAAGTTTAAATTACATTCTCTCACTTCAATGATTGGTCATGCAAAAAGTAGTGTTTAATATTCTTTTTCTATCATGATTGGTCATGTATAAATTTTTTGCCACGTGTCAAATGTCGATTGGAGAACTTGATAGCAAGGATATAAAGAACTTGATATAAGTTTTGCCAAAAAAAAACTAGGATCTTACGCTCCTCAATCCGATCTTCTGATTCGATCTATCCAATATCCCTTCCGATTCTTAGCAAGATTCCAATCTTGATTACCTTGGCAAAGAGTATATAAATTAAGATATGAAAATGAAGAACTCAATATAAAAGTGAATTCTTCAAAGCATTCAAACATAAATTGTTATTCAATTGTTCATTTTTGTTGAAATGACATTTCCTTAAAAAAATATTTAGTTATATAAATAGAGATCATTTAGGGCAATTAAAAAATAAAGTATTATTTTTGAAAATTAAGAAAATGTTTTGTACTTTGAAAACAAATAAAAATGAAAAGTTGGTTTTCATTAATGATATTATTATAATATAATTTAAACTCAAAATCTTATATCCTTAAATCTAGCTATGAGATCTTTATATTTAATTTAATTTATGGAAAAGATATTTTTTTTGAGCCAATGCGGATAAGATTCAATTATGATATTTCTAGTTTAATTTGTTTCTTGATACATAGGCGGCGACGGCTTCTATTATTCAGTTATATATATGTAGGAATTTCTTGGAGTCTTTATTATTGAGTGGAGTCTTGGTTTTTGACTCATAATTTCTTGGAGTCGTCTTGCTTAGTGAAAGTCAAATAGTGAACAAGTGATCAAGAAATTAATTAAGGTGAATAATATTGATGGTGTCTTTTTTATTGACTGGGTTGAGCTTCAATCCCTCAGATAAAGGCCTAATTGAAATTTATCTATATAACAAGGTGAAAGGGCAACCATTTCCAAATGACTTTATTTCAGAATGTGATTTGTATGGAGAAGAGAATCCATGGGATATTTGGAATCAATATAGTGAAAAAGTGTTTGTGTCGAAAGAAGGTGAAGATATATACTTTTTCACTCGTCTAAAAAGGAAGAGCCTAAATGCCCAAAAATTTGTAAGGAAAATAGGGTCTGGAAGGTATGAAGGAGAAGGCAAGACAAACATCGTAGCTAATAATGGCCAATCCATTGGCATCAGGCGATTCTATTTCGAAAAGTGTGAAGGCATACATGATGGGGCTTGGATTATGCATGAGTACTCTTTCAATTCGAATATAGGCTTTCAAGTAAGTATAGGTAATTTCATATATAAACATATTAGTGTGTTTTATACAAAGATTAATTTAAGTTTTTTAATTATTATGATTTAAAAATTAAGGCCAAAGTGCGAATTTGGTCCTGTATCTTTGTTGCAAGTCCCTAATCAGTCTTATATCTTTTTTGTCTTGAATTTGGTCTTGTATCTTTGCTCCAGGTTCTAAATAAGTCCTATATCTTTTTATGTCTCAATTTTGGTCTCATATGTTTTGAAAACCTCCCACCATTAGTCCTCCATCCATTTTAAACCGTTAACTAGGCAAATTAAGTCAGGAAAAATTACAAATCAGTCCTTTAAATTACAGTTTAGTCCTGAATTATTATCAATAACGAGTATATTATTTGATTTTTTTCCACGGCTAAAATGTTTCTAATTATTTTCTCCTCTAAATTTTTACAGAGTGATTATGTTGTTTGTAGGATAAGAAAGAACCCAAGGGTATTCAAAAAGCATAATGACTAGATATACACAATGGGACAAATGCGAGTTGAGAATACAAACTCAGAACAAATGCAGGTAAAGAAAACATAATTTTGCTCAGTAAATAGTTGATAATTGGAATATTTCTGGGATCAAATCGAGTATTTCAATTATTCAAAAATTAATTAGTTGACCCAATATAAATTTAAGGGACCAAATAGTAAATTCTCTCTGTAACGTCCCGACCTTTGCAAAAGTCATATGAATAAGGAATGATGAGTAAATGATGGTACCGATAAGTGTTGAACTCGAAAATGCTAAGTATGGGACTTTAGGGACCTAAACGCAAGCGAAAAAAGAATTAAATGTAAGAAGGAAAGGTATTTTTAGGGTCAAAAACTCAAATGTGGAAGACTATTTGTGGAAAGACCAATTTGCAAATTTAACTGGGAGTTCGCCATGCGGCTCACCGGCGGCGAGGTCCTCTGTAGTATAAATTTGCAGTTTAGTTCAATTTTTCACATTTTTCAGCTTCATTTTTCAATTTTAGGGAGAGAGGCTCTAGAATTCTAGTGAGAGAAAGTTCCAAAGTGCTGCTAGAGTTGGATTTCACCAAGATCTAGAGGTAGGAGACTCTTAACTCTCGCCTTGAACTTGTTTACTCACTCCTACACGATTTCTGAATTTATAGTTTGGTCCTTTTCGTTGTTTTTGGTCCCAAAGTACTTTGCATGTTGAATCTGAGGCTGGATTCGTGTTCCTCACTATGAAAAACATGACATATGTGAATTTCATGAAAATCTATGATGATTTGATATGATTTCATGATTTTATGAAGAATAAAGATGTGATTTTCGATTTGGTTATGAAACCATGTTGCATGTTGGATTTGATCATAGATCTACGATAAGGAATGAAAATAATCAGTGGATCCAAAATTTGGTCCAATTTGGAGATGGTTTGGTCTCAAGTAGAGACCTAAGTGAAAATAATGTAATATGATATTTCAGTTATGTAAATAGTTTGCATGTTAAATTTGATGGCAGATTCGTGATCAAGAGAGTCAATTGTCATTGTGTATGAAATTTCATGATGATCAGATGATGTTTGATTCATGATAGGGAATAAAGTGAAAGAAATGTATGTCTACAAATTTTTATGAAAAACTGCTTGCATGTCAGATCTATAATTAGGACACTTGATATTACATGTATGTGAAGTTTGGCTGTGATCAGACTTGGTTTGAGACTATTTAGGGGCCAAAATGTAACTCTAGCAAAACTTGTATTGAGGGACTAGTTTTCTAGGAGCTCGTCACCATGAGCCTGCGACGAGGTCAGCAGCGAAGTGCGAAAAGGTGGCTCCCTGCACAGTTTTCAATGCCAGTCTGTATGTGATGTTTAGTACTATCCCAATGTGTGTTAAAAGTAAGGTTTATGTATGTGAATGATAACCAATGTATGATGATTGATGAATGTGTTGTATGATAAGTGATGTATGAATGCTAAAGCATGTATGAATGTATGATGTGCATGAAGTGCAAGCTGAACATGATGAACATGTTGAATGTATGATGCATGATGTATCTGTAATATGCATGACATGATGATCAAGCATGATGCATGATGAGTGACATATGTGTGACGCATATGAAATGATGATGTATGAAAGGGTGCTTCGGCACAATGAAATGAACTTAAACAAAATGATCACCACGGAAAGTAATGACGATGATGACTGGGAATGGTGGTAAGACCTACCCAGAGGCGTGCGTGCCTAATGATGATGACCGGGACGGGGGACCCACCACAGTGGCCATGGAATGTGTACACGCCGGGGGGCGCTCTGAAAGGCCAACTGCTGTGTCGGGGACCGAACAACGATAATGAAGGAAAGCTTACGAAAAGCTAAACTAAAGACGAAAGAAATGATGGAAAAGGAGAGAAAGAAGCCATTGCATAGCATTTGCATTTTCCTGGATGGCCTGGTAAGTATGTCTAACTTACCTGTTATGTTTTAAGTATGACATTGCATGTAAATATGATGATGATGATTATGATGAAGTTTAAGCATGACGCTATAATGATACTGAATGATGATGACTATGATGTTAATGATATGAATGATGGTGTTATGTGATGATGTATGACGATGAAATGGATTGGCTGTTAGAGTAGGAAATTTTATATGAGTGATTATGCATGGTCAATGATCTGATGGGTAAGTAGAGTTTAGTTTCCTATTGAGAATTCTCGAATTCTCACTCCTTCAACATTTCAAATGTCTGTCCTGGAGTTCATCCTGTTGGTAGCCACGGAGGAGGTCCCGGTACCCCCGCTTAGGAAGATCACGGTAATGAGTGACGTCCATCCGATACCGCTTCCAGTGTTAGGGGTTCCACTAGAGGTAGTAACCCACCAGTTCAGCTTGATCTCTCTCAGCAAAGTTAGATGTTTATCTGTTTGATGTTTGGTACAATTGGTAGTTGTAGTATGTCAGGGCGGAGACCAGCTATTATATGTTGATGTAAATATGTATGTGTCAGGCAGAGTAGGGAACTCAAACTAGTAGTTTTATGTTTATGACGATTATGATAGTCTATGTGACTTGGCCACGGTTGGTCTTGGCGAGAGTGTTGACTTTATATGACAGATAATTATATATATGATGATAGTACGTTTAGTATACTGTGATTGTATGATTAATCATATATATCTAAGTTATAAATATATGTTATGTATGTTAACAAGTGACAACCAGCATAAACATGTATTCTGTGTCAACCAAGACGAGAAAAGAAAAAGAAAATTACCCTATTTCGAATGGCCCAAGCCTATCTTTCATTTTTAAACCATGTTTGTTCCGCTGAGCTATGTAATATTTGACTATAGAAGCTGGGAAGTCACACTCTATATGTATTTATATATAGAGAGATAGCTAAATATATATATATATATATATAGAGTGAGAGAGGGATAAAATAGAAAAAAGGAAAGATGATTTTGTGAGTTTGATCTCTATCTAATAACTAGACTTTTCCCCATCTAATACATGGGTTTAATTTTAGAATTGTAACTAAATAATATAAAACAAAGAGAAAAACTCTTTTTTTTTTCATTTTTACTAGACTAATAAATTAGGCCAAAGTCCTATTTTGGTCCCTCAGTTATGCTCATTGTTCCAAATTAGTCCCTCAATTATTTTTCGTTCCATTTTGGTCCCTCAGTTTTCCAAAACTTGTCAAGGTTAGTCCCCTAACAGTTTTCATCCAAATTTTCCGTTAAAAAAAAATGAAAAACTAACTTTAACCTCCCAAAAGTTTTATTATTTTGTATTAAAGTCCTTTTCCTTTTATAATAGGATCAAAACGTAAGAAAAAGAAAGAAATAAGGATTAAATTGCCTTTTTGATTGTTCAGTATTCCCAAATCTATAAAAGCCATGGATTTCAGCTTCATCTTCTTCCACTTTTAACCTCAATTCACAATTTCCCAAAATAACAACAACCTCCATTATTTTTCTTCCTTCAACATCTCAATTCGCTCCCTTCTCTCCCCAAATTCTAATTTCACCACTGGCTTCATCCACAAATCCAAAAATAATAATGATTATCTCTTCGTCTTCTCCGCTGGCTTCTCTCTTTCCCGCTCAGCCACCCGCCGACGACATCATCGGAAGGTGGCAGAGCTGCCGCCGCCGCCGCCAACGGAACCGGCCAGCTCTCCCGCGTTTATAAAGGTGGCAGAGCTGTGGATGAGGTTTGATCGGCTGGGATGAGTGAGTTAGTATAATGCTTGTGAGTTGTTTCTATGAGCATTTGGATCAAAGATGGGGGTTTGAAATTTGAATTTCACATTGTTCCTTGTTCAATTGATTTACTCTTTTGGAAAATTGACGAAGGGTGTGATTCTGGGAAGATGATGAAGTGGAAGAAGGTGAAGCTGAAACGGCAATTTGGGAACACCGTACAATCAAAAAGGCAATTTAATCCTCATTTCTTTCTTTTTCTTACGTTTTGATCCTATTATAATAGAAAAAGGACTTTAATGCAAAATAATAAAACTTTTGGGAGGTTAAAATTAGTTTTTCCTTTTTTTAACGGAAAATTTGGATGGAAACTGTTAGGGGACTAACCTTGACAAGTTTTGGAAAACTAAGGGACCAAAATGGAATGAAAAATAACTGAGGGACCAATTTGGAACATTGAGCATAATTGAGGGACCAAAATAGGACTTTGGCCAATAAATTATTAATGTTATGACTTTTGTATATTTTATTTATATAGAACAATGAAATTATGGGACTAACAAGTATATCTTATTGTTATATAAAGTTTATAGTTATATTTTATCAATTATGGAATATTTATATTTAAAATAATTAATATTTATGACGTCATCCGGTTCGATTGTCGGTCCAACCGATTGAACCAATCAACCCGTGACTCGAAGGTCTGTCCGGGCCACTCTCCGATCCAGTTTTAATAACATTGGTTTTAGTAGATCTACGATATTTTCTATTGAGTTTCATATTACTTTTTTTATTTGGCCCACAAAACCAACAAAAAAAAAGCTAAAAAAGACTAACTTTTCAATAGAAAATAGTGACCCGGACGATTTTCTAAAAATTGCTCCGGGTAACGGTTCAACTCGGGTCAATCAGGTCCGAAGCGATTTGGGCGGTTCAAAGTAGTCCATTCTTCAGAACGGTCCAATGGTCCAAACCGAGTTGTCTTCACTCTCGGGTCCCGATCAGACCAGTTCGACCGTCCGGTCCCGTCTGGGTTTCATAACATTTTATTAACCCACCTCACCCCATTAATAATAGTACAATATCCAATCAATGAGGAATGGTTCACCATTACCTTTTTTTTATTAAACTCCTAATCAATGGGATGATTCATTTAACCCACCCCATCCCATCCCTTCTCTTCCCACCCCATTAGTGACTATCCCATCCAACTCTTCTAAAAACTCCCAGTCATTTTTGATTAATTGTCACCCTCATTGGCATCTCACGTTCTTCTTTCGCATGTGATGGATGATGTATTTGCTTTGTACATCGTTGTCGCCTCCTGAAGAAGTATTCCCTAAAATTGAATCCCTCTACTCTTCCATGGTTGATTGGCTCAGATGGAAGCATTCTATTTTGGTGAATGCTTGGGAAGGCAAAGCAATGAGTGTGACATACACAAAGATAACATTGATTAAAATTGAATCCCTTTCTTCACCTACTCTCACAAGTCATAATTGAAATCGAAAAAGTCATGGCAACATCAGAGAGTATCCATACTTTATAATAATAGTGAATGATATTCTATGTGATGACAAATTAATTAAGAAAAAAATTATTATTTAATCTCTTATAAATGACAAACTAATATTTAATTAATTAAAATATATAATTTAATTTATAGATTATTATAATTTTCAACATTTTAGTCTTTAAACAAAAATTTAGAAAAAGAGAAAAGAAAGAAAGGGAAACGCATCACATAAACAATCCAGATTCGATTAAATAAGCTTGTAGGAGATCAAGGATATATTGACTTGTTTCCCAAAGCTTGCCGTCCAAGAGCCAAAGTTTTCATTTCTTAAGGCATAATATGAGTTTTTGCATCATTGTTTTAGATCATATATGTCTTTTATTTTGTAGACAAATCTTCTTTGGTAGATGCTCTTAAATTATGATAAATTTGGTCATTGTCACACAACCATATTAAAAGGTTTGGAATAGTAATTGACTAATTTTTAGTTGCACTACAAATAAGTTCTTCAACAATTCTCAATTTTTGAAATATCTATTTGTCACTTCCTCTAGATTCTGTGCCTTGCTTACATCTCTTGCTTATGTATATGTTGTATGTTGAAATAAAACATAGCAACGAACTAAGGTAATAAACTAAGCACTGTGATGTTTTTTTTTCTCCCTCCTTTAAATATACTTCTAGATTCAATTTGTTTTTGGAAATACATTCCTACTAGAGTATTATAAACAATATTAAATAGTAATCTTATCAATATTGTGACTATTATATCTCATTTTTATATTTTTCCCTGTAAAGCTAAGCCAACATTACCCCTGAATTTTGAGGAGGATACATGGGCAAAATTGAAGTCTACTATTTGTGCTTTATTCTTGAACCAACTTGATTATTGTGACTTAGAAAACCTTTATTAGGTAATCTTGAATATGCTCCTTTGATTATTTTTGTTTGTCATAGCACTGTGTACATTAATTATTCATTATGTTATTAAATTCTCATGGTAAACACATAACATTTTACCATAGGCTGTGAATGATCTTTGCCTCCATAAAATGGGGGGAAATCTTTATCAAAACATCTTTCACTATCTCTTGAAGTTGAACACAAAACAATTACTGGCTTTTTATGAATGATTGAGCATGAAAGATAAATTGTGTTTGCGATCTCTATGTGATTGGTAAATCTGTGTGGTTCTGTAGGCAATTCATTTATGACTCTTGCCAGCATACATACTCTGCATCTGTTTTGTATGTATCTGTATGTGTATTTTCTTCTTGAAGGGTTTTATTATTTTCCTTATTGTTTTTCAACCTTTATTTTATGGATTCGTTATTGATTTGAACTACATACTCATTGAATATGTGTGCCAATAGTGATAATAATTGATGATATTTAAATCAATAAAGAACAAAGAGTATATAAATTAAGATATGAAAATGAAGAGTAACTCAATTTAAAAGTGAGTTCTTTAAAGCATTCAAACATAAATTAATATTCAATTGTCCATTTTTTTTGAAATGACATTTCCGTAAAAAAAAATTCAGTTATATAGATGGAGATTATTTAGGGCAATTAAAAAGTAAAGTATTATTTTTTAAAATTGAAAAAATGTTTTGTACTTTGAAAACAAATAAAAAAGAAAATTTGATTTTTTTTTTAGCGCAAAGACCATGGTAATCAAGATCGAGATCTTAGATCATGTAAGATCGAGATCTTAATAAGGTCCACCTCGTCAGATCGCACATAAGATCGGAAATGAGTGAGATCGTAGTAGGATTGCGATTTTTTGGGTAGGATCGTAGAATCTCAATATCCTAGAGATCTTGGTCAGCTTTTAAATTTCTTTATTTTTCTTTGAATTTGACATTTTTTTAAGAGAAAACATACTATTTGGTCCCTGAATTTATATCGAGTCAACTAATCAGTCCATGAAAAATCAAGATACACGATTTGATCCCTATAATAATTCAAGGATTGATTAGTTAACACAGTGTAAATTCAGGGATCAAATAATAGATATTTTTTAATATTACTAAAAATTTAATGTTATTACATATATATTATGTTTTTTAAAAAAAAAGGAAAAAACTTATATCAAGTTCCTTATATCTTTGCTATCAAGTTGCTTCAATCACAAGTTTAAATTACATTCTCTCACTTCAATGATTGGTCATGCAAAAAGTAGTGTTTAATATTCTTTTTCTATCATGATTGGTCATGTATAAATTTTTTGCCACGTGTCAAATGTCGATTGGAGAACTTGATAGCAAGGATATAAAGAACTTGATATAAGTTTTGCCAAAAAAAAACTAGGATCTTACGCTCCTCAATCCGATCTTCTGATTCGATCTATCCAATATCCCTTCCGATTCTTAGCAAGATTCCAATCTTGATTACCTTGGCAAAGAGTATATAAATTAAGATATGAAAATGAAGAACTCAATATAAAAGTGAATTCTTCAAAGCATTCAAACATAAATTGTTATTCAATTGTTCATTTTTGTTGAAATGACATTTCCTTAAAAAAATATTTAGTTATATAAATAGAGATCATTTAGGGCAATTAAAAAATAAAGTATTATTTTTGAAAATTAAGAAAATGTTTTGTACTTTGAAAACAAATAAAAATGAAAAGTTGGTTTTCATTAATGATATTATTATAATATAATTTAAACTCAAAATCTTATATCCTTAAATCTAGCTATGATATCTTTATATATAATTTAATTTACGGATAAGATATTTTTTCTTTGAGCAAATACGGATAAGATTCAGTTATGATATTATTTCAGTTTAATTTGTTTCTTGATACATAGGCGGCGACGACATCTATTATTCAGTTATATATATGTAGGAATTTCTTGGCGTATTGATTATTGAGTGGAGTCTTGGTTTTTGACTGATAAGTTCTTGGAGTCGTCTTGGTTAGTGAGAGTCAAATAGTGAATAAGTGATCAAGAAATTAATTAAGGTGAATAATATTGATGGCGTCTTTTTTATTGACTGGGTTGAGCTTCAATCCCTCAAATAAAGACCTAATTGAAATTTATCTACATAACAAGGTGAAAGGGCAACCATTGCCAAATGACTTTATTTCAGAATGTGATTTGTATGGAGAAGAGAATCCATGGGATATTTGGAATCGATATAGTGAAAAAGTGTGTGTGTCGAAAGAAGGTGAAGAGAATCCATGGGATATGTTGTGACTTTTGTATATTTGATTTATATAGAACAATGAAATTATTGGACTAACAAGTATATCTTATTGTTATATAAAGTTTATAGTTATATTTTATCAATTATGGAATATTTATATTTAAAATAATTAATATTTATTTTATTTATATATTTATGACATCATCCGGTTCGACTGTAGGTCCAACCAATTGAACCAATCAACCCGTGACTCGAAGGTCTGTCTGGGCCACTCTCTGGTTCGGTTTTAATAAGTTTACAATATTTTATATTGAGTTCATATTACTTTTTTAAATTTGGCCCACAAAACCAACAAAAAAAAACTAAAAAAGACTTATTTTTCCATAGAAAATAATGACCCGGACGATTTTCTAAAAACCACTCCAGGTTATGGTTCAATCCGGTCTGAAGCGATTTGGGCGGTTCAAAGCGGTCCATTCTTCAGAATGGTCCAATGGTCCAAACCGAGTTGTCTTCACTCTCGGGTCCCGATCGAACCGGTTCGACCGTCCGGTCCTGTCTGAGTTTCATAACATTGTATTAACCCACCTCACCCAATTAACAATAGTACAATATCCAATCAATGGGGAATGGTTTACCATTACCTTTTTTTTATTGAACTCCTAATCAATGGGGTGATTCATCTAACCCACCCCACCCCATCCAATCCCTTCTCTTCCAACCCCATTAATGACTATCCCATCCAACTCTTCTAAAAACTCCCAATCATTTTTGATTAATTGTCACCTTCATTGGCTTCTCACGTTCTTCTTTCACATGTGATGGATAATGTCTTTACTTTTTACGTCTTTCTCGCCTTTTGAAGAAGAATTCCCTAAAATTGAATCCCTCTGCTCTTCCATGGTTGATTGGCTCACATGGCACCATTCTATTTTGGAGAATGCTTGGGAAGGCAAAGCAATGAGTGAGACATACACAGAGAAAGCATTGATTAAAATTGAATCCCTTTCTTCACCTACTCTCACAAGTCATAATTGAAGTCGAAAAAGTCATAGCAACATCAGAGAGTACCCAGACTTTATATTAATGGTGAATGATATTCTATGTGATGATAAATTAATTAAGAAAAAAATTATTATTTAATCTCTTATAAATGACAAACTAATATTTAAATAATTAAAATATATAATTAATTTTATAGATTATTATAATTTTCAACATTCTAGTCTTTAAATAAAAATTTAGAAAAAAGAGAAAAGAAAGAAAGAGAAAGTCATCACAAAAACAGGTCAGATTCGATTAAATAAGCTTGCAGGAGATCAAGGACCATCTCTAAACTACTAACTACCATCTCTTTTTGAGTAGAAAAGAATACATTGACTTGTTTACCAAAGCTTGCCGTCCAAGAGCCAAAGTTTTCATTTCTTAAGGCATAATATGAGTTTTTGCTTCATTGTTTTAGACCATATATATCTTTTATTTCGTAGACAAATCTTCTTTGGTAGATGCTCTTAATTTATAATAAATTTGGTCCTTGTCACACAACCATATTAAAAGGTTTGGAATAGTAATTGACTAATTCTTAGTTGCACTACATATAAGTTCTTCAATGATTCTCAAGTTTTGAAATATCTATTTGTCACTTCCTCTAGATTATGTGCCTTGCTTACATCTCTTGCTTATGTTTATGTTGTATGTTGAAATAAAATATGACAATGAACTAAGGCAATAAACTAAGCACTGTGATGTTTTTTTTTCTCCCTCCTTTAAATATACTTCTAGATTCAATTTTTTTTTTTTTTGGAAATGCATTCCTATTAGAGTATTATAAACAATATTAAATAGTAATCTTATCAATAATGTGACTTTTATATCTCATTTTTATACAATTTTTTTCCCTGTAAAGCTAAACCAACATTACCCCTGAATTTTGAGGAGGATACATGGGCAAAATTGAAGTATGCTATTTGTGCTTTATTCTTGAAGCAACATGATTCTTGTGACTTAGAAAACCTTTATTAGGTAATTTTGAATATTTTCCTTTTATTCTGTCTGTTTGTCATATGATTAATATAGCACTGTGTACATTAATCATTCATTATGTTATTAAATTCTCATGGTAAACTCATAACATTTTACCATAGGCTGTGAATGATCTTTGCCTGCATAAAATGGGGGGAAATCTTTATCAAAACATCTTTCACTATCTTCTGAAGTTGAACACAAAACAATTACTGGATTTCTACGAATGATTGAGCATGAAAGGTAAATTGTGTTTGCAATCTCTATGTGATTGGTAAATCTGTGTGGTTCTGTAGGCAAATCATTTATGACTCTTGCCCGCATACTTACTCTGCATTTGTTTTGTATGTATTTGTGTGTGTATTTTCTTCTTGAAGGGTTTTATTATTTTCCTTACTGTTTTTCAACCTTTATTTTGTGGATTTGTTATTAAATGAACTACATACTCATGGAATATGTGTGCCAATGGTGATAATAATTGAAGATATTTAAATATAGGCTTAAGTGCACTTTTTGTCCCAAAACTATGACAAAGGTTTCATTTTGGTCCCATAACTTTTTTTTTTGCAATTTTGGTCCCATAACTATGACAAAGGTTTCATTTTGGTCCCATAACTTTTTTTGTTGCAATTTTGGTCCCATAACTTCTCAAAAGGTTCCACCGTTAGTCCCTTGGTGAATTCCATCCATATTTAGCCGTTAAGTATGATGTGGCATAGTGACTAGGATCATGATGTGGCAAAATAAGATGAAATGGACTGAAATAGGATCTATATGCAACATATTAAAACTTATCTATACCCAACCACAATATATACAGAGTGGTACTTCCTCTTCCTCGTCAGCCCAACGGGACTTCCTCTTCCTCGTTCCGCTTCCCGATTCACCGTCGCCACCGCTTTGGTCGTTTGACTCTGGCTGAGGATCCCATCGACTTCGTCGGCGCCTTCTGCTTGAAGTCTCTTCTTCCCCACCAAATTGGTCCCTGTCAGTACCACTCTTTGTATATTTTGTGGTTGGGTATAGATAAGTTTTAATATGTTGCATATAGATCCTATTTCAGTCCACTTCATCTTATTTTGCCACATCATGATCCTAGTTACTATGCCACGTCATACTTAATGGCTAAATATGGATGGAATTCACCAAGGGACTAACCGTGGAACCTTTTGAGAAGTTATGGGACCAAAATGAAACCTTTGTCATAGTTATGGGACCAAAAGTGCACTTAAGCCTTAAATATATAAAGAACAAAGAGTATATAAATTAAGATATGAAAATGAAAAGTAACTCAATTTAAAAGTGAGTTCTTTAAAGCATTCAAACATAAATTATTATTCAATTGTTCATTTTTGTTGAAATGACATTTCCGTAAAAAAAAAATTCAGTTATATAGATAGAGATTATTTAGGGCAATTAAAATATAAAGTATTATTTTTGAAAATGGAAAAAATGTTTTGTACTTTGAAAACAAATAAAAATGAAAAGTTGGTTTTCATTAATGATATTATTATAATATAATTTAAACTCAAAATCTTATATCCTTAAATCTAGCTATGAGATTTAATGTTTTGTGACTTTTGTATATTTTTTTTATATAGAACAATGAAATTATGGGACTAACAAGTATATCTTATTGTTATATAAAGTTTATAGTTATATTTTATCAATTATGGAATATTTATATTTAAAATAATTAATATTTATTTTATTTATATATTTATGACATCATACGGTTCGACTGTCGGTTCAACCGACTGAACCTGTAACACTCTCACTTTAAATTAAATATTATTCAAACTCTCATAAATAAAATTCCATTTATTAATAAAAAATCGTTAAATAATATCATTAATATAAAAATTTACAACATAACTATTGGTAAATAAATCATTTTTAGTTCAACTAAAACTCCCCAGATTCCCATTAAGACTTCATCTATGTAACATCTCCCTCAAAAAATGACTTCAACACGGTGGAAGTCATATAACATGTATAATTATATTTCGTTTTTCGATGTGAATTTGACACAACAGGGGGTAAACTACTAAATAAATTGAAAAAAAAATATTCTTTTTATTTTGAAATTTGGGATGTTACAGAACCAATCAACTTGTGACTCGAAGGTTTGTCCTGGCCACTCTCCAGTCCAGTTTTAATTGGTTTACAATATTTTCTATTGAGTTTCATATTACTTTCTTGTATTTGGCCCACAAAACCAACAAAAAAGCTAAAAAAAGACGTATTTTTCCGTAGAAAATAGTGACCCGAACGATTTTCTAAAAACCACTCCAGGTAATGGTTCAACCCGAGTCAATCCGGTCCGAAGCGATTTGGGCGGTTCAAAGCGGTCAATTCTTCAGAACGGTCCAATGGTCCAAACCGAGTTGTCTTCACTCTCAGATCCCGATCAAACCGGTTCGATCGCCCGGTCCCGTCTAGGTTTCATAACATTGTATTAACCCACCTCACCCAATTAATAATAGTACAATATCCAATCAATGGGTAATGGTTTACCATTACCTTTTTTTTATTGAACTCCTAATCAATGGGGTGATTCATCAAACCCACCCCACCCCATCCCTTCTCTTCCCACCCCATTAGTGACTATCCCATCCAACTCTTCTAAAAACTCCCGATCATTTTTGATTAATTTTCACCTTCATTGGCTTCTCACGTTCTTCTTTCGCATGTGATGGATAATGTCTTTGCTTTGTACGTCTTTCTCGCCTCCTGAAGATGAATTCCCTAAAATTGAATCCCTCTACTCTTCCATGGTTGATTGGCTCACATGGCACCATTCTGTTTTGGTGAATGCTTGGGAAGGCAAAGCAATGACTGAAACACAGAGAAAACATTGATTAAAATTGAATCACTTTCTTCAGCTACTCTCACAAGTCATAATTGAAGTCGAAAAAGTCATGGCAACATCAAAGAGTACCCAAACTTTATAATAATGGTGAATGATATTCTATGTGATGACAAATTAATTAAGAAAAAAATTATTATTTAATCTCTTATAAATGACAAACTAATATTTAAATAATTGAAATATATAATTTAATTTATAGATTATTATAATATTCAATATTTTAGTCTTTAAATAAAAATTTAGAAAAAGAGAAAAGAAAGAGAGAGAAAGGCATTACATAAATAGTTTAGATTCGATTAAATAAGCTTGCAAGAGATTAAGGATAACGACAAATTATGAATCAAATTGTAGTGGCATGAAGGTTTTTAAAATAAATATGAGAGAGAGATAGAAAGAATACTGAAGATGAACATACAAAGAATCCTTCAAACAAAGCAAGCAAGAAAAGCTTTTTGTGCTATATCGAGAATGGAGGAATTTATGAATACTCGAGATAGAAAGAATACTGAAGATGAAAAATTGTAATTTTTAAATTTTTCATTAAAATTTATGAATATTTAATTATTTATATATATAATTTTGAGGGTCTGTCGCTGTGTCCGTGTCTGTGTCCGTGTCTGTGTTACATAGGCTGCCGCAAAGGCCGTCGTTTCTGACGTCGGGGAAGATCGAACCAAATGAAGGAATCGGTCCACATGATGATATATATATGTTGCCGCCTATGAAGCATGGACACTTTATTTTGAGGGCGTGTCACCGTGTCGGACACGACTGTACGACACCCACACGATACATATTAATAAATTTTAGAATATAAATCAATTTTTTGTGACTTTAACATGATAGACAAGAAAAAATAATGATACATATAACATATATTATGAATAAAAATTGTAATTTTTAAATTTTTTATTAAAAATTATGAATATTCAATTATTTATATATATAATTTTAAAGGTCTGTCGCTGTGTCCGTATCCGTGTTACATAAGCTGCCGCAAAGGCCGTCGTTTCTGACGTTGGGGAAGATCGAACCAAATGAAGGAATAGATCCACATGATGACTATCCACATGATGCTATTGCTGCCAATGGTTCTCTTGGGGAGGAAGGTAAATCAGAAATTTCCGACGGTACCACAACAGAGAGAGAATTCCGAAAAAGTTCGAACTTAGGTTCAAGGGAAGAAGAAGAATACTACATTTTTTTTTTTTAATTTTGGTGTCAAATCAATTAAAATTCTCATTTTTCCTTTTTTTTTTCTTTTTTATGTTCCTATTATAAAGGGAGAAGGATCTTAATGTAAAATATTAAAAACTTTAGAAGATTAAAGTGAAATTTTCCCTTTTTTAACGAAAAAGTTGGATGAAAAAAACTAAAAAAAAAGAACTAACAGTAAAATCTTTTAGAAACTTGAGGGACTAGAACAAAAAAACTTAAGGGACTAAAACGGATATTTAAATAAACTTGAGGGACTAAAATAGAACATTGGCCAAAGAAGAAAGTTCCAGATCCTCTGTAATTCTGGGATCCATACGACTGTAACGAGGGAACGTACAGAGAGAAAGAAAAAGATAGAAAGAAGAGAGAAAGAAGGAAAGGAAGATTTGGGTGATCCAACCAACTCAAAAACTCAAGGTAAGACATCTGATTCTCCCCATGGTAGCACCTCTACCATTCTCACTTCTCAATTGAATGTTTTGATTTGGGGTTTAGGGGTTCGTGGTTCTTCTTGGTATTTTTCGGGGATTCTCTCTTACATGTCAAAAATGAGTAAATCTGTGATTACTTGGTGTGATTTAATCATTGATGTGGCAATTTCGTTTTGTATGGAAGGCTTGCTGTATAATTTGTAGTTTTGTGAAAAGATTCAAGTTAGGTTTTGAATCTAGTTATGAAATGTATGAAGCTTTCTCTTGCTAGTGTTTACAGTCTGAAAAAGAAAAGATGAAGTTGTGTTGATGCTATGTATGTGTACTTCGACTAGGGCATTCTTACAAAAATATTTTCTTATTCACTCTTCTGGTTTAGCATTCCAATCTAGTCTTAGTTAATACATACTCCTTATTTTGCTATTCAATCAAGCCAACTCTAACTTCTTTAATCCTTCACATGGCTTTATTGCATTATACTTTCAGAATTTTCTCTTTCTTGAACGGTGCTTATGTAAGAATTAAGATCAATATGTCAATTATGCAACATGAAAGACTTTATACTTATAAAAGGTCTGTTGTTGTAGGAGTACATAATTAGTTGCACTGAAATCACATTGCAAGCCCTAACATTTGCTACTGGAAGTTGCACAACAGATTAGAAGGAAAAAAAAATCACTTTACTTTAAAACTTCAATAATTTAAAAAAGAAATGAAGATATAAAGAAATGGTGTAAACATAGAGTATTTATACTGGTTAGCAGTAGTACCCCTAATTTCTAATATAATATTTTTTATATATAAAAGAACTTCAATGAGAGAAAAGAAAGACAAAAGAGTAGGATAATAAGATATCCTCCTTCTAATATATATATATATATATATCAGAACAAGAGAACAAACACTACACTAACAGATCAAAGAAAATGCTTCAGGGAAAGAAATGAAAATCCTAGCTCCTCCCAAGCCTAAGCCTTCCCCAAGATTCCCAAAATCTGCCTGCTATTGAACTTCCTTCACTATCCCTAATTACCCTCCAATCCAAACTAAATCCCAGGAATTTTTCTTATCTGCCACCATGTGTCCTCTTTCATAACCTACTGCCCTCGAACCATTATCGTGGTGAAAATGCAGCTCTCTTCACTTATTAACACTGTTCTTCTTAACTATATATATATATATATTTTTTCCTAACAATCCATCTCATACTATTACTAATCATCTTTCGATAAGTCAAAAATACATTGGACATTTTCACATTAAACTAACAGCATTCCAAGCCAATTATACTTCACACTATACATAGAGCAAGTAACGAAGTTAAGAACAAAAGATAGTTGAATGTGTAAGGATCTGAGATGGTTGCTCTATCCAGTTTAATTCTTACATTTTAGTTCTTTCTTTAGTTGTTTGTATTTAAATATTACTGTTCCTTTTGTCCATTGACATCTAGTTCATGATTTCTCTTTTGGTGGTGAGAATTGGAAAACTTAGTTTTGAGTTGTATGTGTAATATGAGAGACACCGATCCGTGTTAGTTAATTCCAATTTATTTGTATGTTATATAGAAGTAGCTATTTCTAAAAAGACAAGAATCATTAACTGAAATGACCAGTTGGTTTAATGGATGTGGATGACCAGTACAAGTATTTGCTGCGTGAATACTAGATCCTTCTTATGTATGACCTAAAAGTGTCATTATGTGATGCATGTTGATATGCTTTTCAGTCTTCAAATGCAGATAAAGAAACTTATGTTCAATGGAGTATTGCGTGTCTCATATTTACACTGTGGTTCTAGTTTAAGCATCTGAAGATCATCTAGAATTATAAACTTACTGAAATTTGTTTGTTAAATAACCAACCTCTCAGTTTTCCAAACAATTTTCTTTTGTTCTGTCTCTACTATTCCACCTCATTTGATTCAGGGATCACTCAGGGCTGTGTCTCTACTATTCCACCTCACTTGAACTTCTACTCCTAATCCGGACTCTACTAATCAATCACACATCGCAAAACTTTCGTTTGTTCTTCACCATGGCTGCGCCGCCGCTCAAGGCCGTGACGCTGACCCATGTTCGGTACCAAAAAGGCGACCAGCTGGGCCATTTTCTCGCCTGGGTGTCACTCGTCCCAGTCTTCATTAGCCTCGGCGGCTTCGTTTCTCATTTCATCTTTCGCCGTGAGCTACAGGGAATGTTCTTCGCTCTTGGCCTAATCATTTCACAGTTTATTAACGAATTCATCAAGACATCGGTTCAACAAGCTCGTCCCGAGACTTGTGCTTTGCTCGAGACGTGCGATTCGCATGGATGGCCTTCCAGTCACTCTCAGTACATGTTTTTCTTTGCCGTTTACCTCACTCTTTTGTCCTGTAAAGGGTTTGGGTTCTGGAATTCCAAAAACAACTTGATCCTGAATTTCCTCACATGGTCTATGGCATTACTCACCATGTACTCTCGGGTTTATTTGGGTTACCACACTGTTGCTCAGGTCTTCGCTGGAGCTTCCCTGGGGATTTTTCTTGGGGCATTGTGGTTTTGGGTTGTCAATTCTATTTTATATAAGCTCTTTCCTGCTATTGAAGAGAGTGCATTTGGAAGGCAGTTCTATGTTAAGGATACTTCCCATATCCGTAATGTGTTGAAGTTTGAGTATGATAACGCCAGGGCCGCTAGAGAAAAGATGGCCTCCAACTCTAAATCTGACTGACAAATAGGAGATAAATAAGGTATGTAGGAATGCATTCTTGTTTGCTATTTTCTTTTTTTGGCTGTGATTTTGACTAAGGAAAATTCAGACTCCAGATTATGGTTTGTTTGCTATTGTTTTGGGCTGTAAAATTCTCATTCTTACAACAATTACTGCATGTTTATATTGTGTTTAAGAGGCTTAAATTTTTCTAATTGATAGACCAGAATACTAGAGGACCCAAACTTCCAAACTATCTAGGGAATTTTAGTATATGTTTTTCTTTAATAAGATGAGTGGTTTTTGTTGAGAGGTTTTGCTATCTTCTTCATTGGCTTAAGTTAAAGATATGGTTGTTTCTTAGGCTGAACTTGATATTTATATCTTGCAAGTGTAAAGAGGCTAGTATGCTTAACTTGTTGGCAAATAAGAAGGCAGGTTTGCCTTTTATTTGCATGATTTTGACCTCAAGTGTACTTTTTCTTTCTATTTTCACTATTTTCGGGAATTAGAAGCATTTTTTTTTCTACTTAGATCTTAAACTGGTTGACACTGCATCAGATAACAACCTGCTTTTTCTGAACATACAACTTAATAGAAAATAGCAATCTGTATGAAGTCCATGTAGCAATCTGTATAATGACGACCATTCAGTTGTGGAGAAATTATTAGGAATTTAGGAATGGCAGTAAAGGATTTCATGAATAGGAAGGATTCAGAGTCTTTTTCTTGATTGAAAATAGTAAGGAAGTTAGAAGCAAATAAAAATTTATTATGCTTCGGTTGAAAAGGATGAACTTAGAAGTCCTCTTATATTTATGTTGCTCTTGGCTAATAGTGTTGTTGCATCCTCACCATGACTTCTCTCATTCTATCTGTAACCCTCTAACTTAGCAATTGAGTACGACTACTTATCCTCACCATGACTTTTGTTCAGCCTACTTACTCCATCTTACTTGCTGGTGTATCTGTAGATGCAATTACTCAAATTAGCAAGACCAATAGTTCAATGACGGACAGTATATTACCTCCTTAATGAGGACTATGTTCTTTTGGATTCATTATCTCCTTGTCTAGCATTAATGAAGTATGCAATTGAAGATATAATCATGAGCTTGTATATCATATGTTTTTCCCCCAGTTTCTTGCTAATTAAGTTTCTTGTAAGTGTAAAAGGCAGAAATATTCAAAAACTTCTTGCACTCAGTTGATTGCTCTCTAGTTTAAGTTTTTCTTACTGTTTCTTACTTCATGCTGTAACAATTGCATTTCCTCTTGTTCCTCTTAACAGGTAGGCTGCTGTCACATCACAGCTCCGAATTTTTCTTACAGGTTGTTTTCACAAACATAAGATAACACTAGTTAATAATTATCATTTCTACGGTGCATGACACTTGATGCCTGAAATTTTAGGTAAAAGAAGGGGCATCTCAGTATGTTAGTGAAGAGAAGAGAGCAACAGAACAACCCTATAACTTTAGAAACTCTATAATAACAGATATAGATTCTATTCACAGAGATTTGGAATATTTTATCTTGTTTCTTAGCTGGATGGTTCAAAAAGTTACAAACATGAGCCCTTTTGGTGTGGTCATTTGGACAAGGTTTTTGAGTGTCATTGCACATAGCATCTATCATTCTTTTACACTGCCAAATCCCATTACACTTCTAGTCCTCCACATAATCATCGTTTTCTTTCTTTCTTTCTTTTGATTTATGTGATGAAACTTGAGCATATAACTTTTGAGTCTTCAATCTTTGTTATTGATTTAGCTAGAAACTCACATCAACATTTGTGCAAGTGATAATTAGTCCTCAAGGATATGTTTGGATCGGAGATTAAGAAAGAAAATGAAAAGAAAAGAAAGAGATTGGGGTCATCTTCCCTTTATATGAGCCTGGTGTATAATTAACATGAGACATCATTTGCCTAAGTAACCTTCTGTGTTGTCTTTTAACATTTGATTTGCATCCTGTTGAATTTTATATTGGAGTTAAATGCCACAAATTTTATGTTCTGAATTTTTATTTCTTTATGGAGCCTGAGATAGGACTATGAGAATGACAATGCCTTACACCAAAACCAATGCAAATTATATTGGTAACCAGTAATCAATCCATTATGTCTCCCGGTTTGGCCTTTTACCCATATATACTCTTCTTGCAATTCCTTTGCTGTTCAACTACTTGTTCAACTACTTTTTCATTGGACGGGTAAGAGTTGCTCAATTGCCATTGAAAATATTTTCTCGAAAAATCTAAAATCTAAAATTTGTATAAAAGGAACTCTTAAATTGATAACGTTATTTGTGCCATACTCGAATAAATTGATTTTGTAGAAACTAAAATTTGCAATCTTTCGTCAGTAGAATTTCCAAGTCAATTGTAAAATGCCTAAAGGAGAGAATAATTTGTGCAGATATATAATCTTACCAATTTCCAAGTCAATTTTCTCTACATGTTCATTAATCATACCAATTTTAAGTGACTCTTATATATATAATTTATAAGGGAAGAAAAATAGAACAAATCTCTACTACATGAATTAAAAACTTTTATCACCCATAATCATCGCACAACTTTAATCACGAATTAATGCAGTCACGAATTAATGCAGGCGATGGTAACACATTATCCATCATAGTGAGGTTAAAATGTAATTTCTGTTATAAGGAGTTTGTTATTCCATCCTTTCTTCTTGTATTTCATTCTAGTTCAACAAATGGATGCACTTACCTAGTTCAACAAATGTGGGCTGCGAGAACAAGTTGATCGTCCAAGTACCTACAAGAACTTCACAGGGGGGCCTTGCGAAGAATACTCCGACGCTCAAGTTAGTGTATGAGAGATATGAGAACAAGAGAATTCTGAGAGGTAAAGAGTAGCTAACCTTGGTCTGCTGAGTTGAGCTCTATTTATAGAGCAGGGGGAGAGTGGTGGCCAGCGCGTTGGGCGCACCACGTAGTCAGACACGATCTCCACCAGCGTAGGTGGTGGAGACCGAGATTTGCGGAGCAAGGCAATCGTGGGTGATTGCGTGTCGTGTCGCTAGGCGGGCGCCAGGAGACTGGAGAACGTGGGTGTGACTAAGGCCGTGACCCACGATCTCCCTCAGCGAGGTTTGCGGAATAAGGCAGTCGTGGGTGACTGCGTGTTAGTCTGGGGGCGTGCGCTATGACCTAGGATGAAGCACGAGCGCCCCTAAGTGTGGAGGGGGCGCCTGCATGGCTTGAGTGCGTCTTGCCAGCTTTGGAGGGGGGAAGGTGCCCGGTTCGAGGACTATTAAGGCGTACGCCCAAATAGTGATGTATCACTATGTAATATAATTTTTAAAATATTAAAATATTTCAATTTATTCATGATCGTCTTGACAAGTGTCTCTCTATATCATATAATTTAAATAGTAAATTTTTTTATAATTAAATTTTAAATATTAAAATTTAGAAATATATTAAACTTGAAAAAAAATATACATTAGTATTAAATTTGATTAAAAATTTCAATAAGATAAATTTAGATCTAAAAATAGATATTATGAATATTGAACTTATAAAATTAAAGTTTCAAAAAAATTATTTAGAAATTTAAAATTAGATATTTAAATCATAGTATAATTTAATTTATAATTCAAATTAATTAATTATATTAAAATAGGACTATTTCTCTTGTTGAGACCGGTGTCTTATCTATATAACATATTTTTTAAAATATTCAAATATTCTTATTTGCTCAAATTCTGACAAGTGTCCCTCTTTATATAATTTAATTTTAAATATTAAAAGTTTTTGTAATCAAATTTTAAATATTAAAAATTAAAATACATTAAACTTAAAAAATTTTAACTTTCAAAAAATAGACAATACTATTAAATTTGATTAAAAATTTCAATAAGATAACTATAAATCTAGAAATAGATATTATAGATATTGAACTTATAAAATTAAAGTTTCAAAAATAATATTTGAAAACTTAAAATTAGCTAATACCTGTGCCGATTTCCTTGCCAGAATGGGTCGGGATGATGGTGGTGCTGGTGATGTTGTTCGCTACCTGCAGCCGCCGCGGGGGATGAGCCTCCTTCTTCTCCATGATGCTGCGTCTGCAAGTTTGCCTAGGGTTGTTTGATTGAGTCGTCTTGCCTCCTGGATGTGGGGGGTTTTTGCGTTTTTTCTTTTTTGTTTTTCCTTTTCGTTTGTGGGCTAGCCCACCGTCTGTTCACCAAAAAAACAAAGTATAATTTAATTTATAATTAGAATTCATAAATTAAAATCAAATAAGTCAAATCTTGTCTCAATCTCGTTCAAACAAATGATATATAAATAAGAAATTAATATAATAGGTCAAAGTCCTATTTTGGTCCCTCTGTTATGCTCATTGTTCCAAATAGGTCCCTTAGTTATTTTTCGTTCCATATTGGTCCTTCAGTTATCCAAAACTTGTCAAAGTTGGTCCCTCTAACATTTTTCATCTATTTTTCCGTTAAAGAGAGGAAAAATAAGCTTTCATCCCCAAAAGTTTTATTTTCTTATATTAAGGTCCCCAAAAGAGAGAAAAATTTTGTATTTTTGGACAAATTCACTTAAAATCTTAATTTATTTCCTTTTTTTACGTTTTGATCCTATTATAAAAAGAAAAGGACCTTAATATAAGAAAATAAAACATTTGGGGATGAAAGCTTATTTTTCCTCTCTTAGAGAGAGAGAGAGGGGGGGGAGAAGTGAGAAAGAGAAATTTTTTTTGTATTTTTGGGCAAATTCACTTAAAATCTTAATTTATTTCCTTTTTTTACGTTTTGATCCTATTATAAAAAGAAAATGACCTTAATATAAGAAAATAAAACTTTTGGGGATGAAAGCTTATTTTTCCTCTCTTAGAGAGAGAGAGAGAGAGAGAGTGGTGTTCGAGAGAGAGAGAGGGGGAGAGGTGAGAAAGAAAGAAAACTTTTGTATTTTTGGGCAAATTCACTTAAAATCTTAATTTATTTCCTTTTTTTACGTTTTGATCCTATTATAAAAAGAAAAGGACCTTAATATAAGAAAATAAAACTTTTGG
>QANZ01011852.1:26956-53113 GCA_003254925.1 Chamaecrista fasciculata
TTTGCGTGCTCTAACGGGCACGCAAATATGTATGTAAAATAAATAAGGGACTAAATTGTTAACTTAGTAAAGAAAGAGAGACCAAATAGTAAATTTTCTCTTATTTTTAATTTCATAGACTATAGTTTTAAACATGGACGACCAGAAAGGAGTGGAGCCATATAATATTAGATATATATATATATATATATTTCTCACACTTCATTCACATACCCGTTAATGTAATAATTATTATAAGTTATAACTTTAAAATAAAAATATTTATTTTTATAATGTTTTTATAATGAAATTTAATTTTTATAATTTTATTTATTTGTATTGTTATTTTTTTAATTTAAAATTGTGGAAAGTTAGCTGACCCACTATTTTTTTCTCACCCATCATATGTTCACATGACTTTCTCTCTCTCACTATATCTCTACATATTTATTTTTTGGTTTTTTATAATTATAAATTAAATTATTTTTGACCGACGATTAAGGTCCTCAGACATATAATAGTATAGATATAGATATATATATTTCATAAGGGAAGAAAAATGGAACAAATTCCTATTACATGAAGTTAAAACTTTTATCACCCATAATCATCCACAGCTTTAATCACTCATGATTTAATAATGCAGGTGATGGAAACACATACTCCATCATATGACTGAGATGCACACTAGTGAATAATCAATTCCCCAAATTAATACATAGTCTTTCCAATTAATGGCTACAAGTAGTGTCATTCTTTAATTCAGATGTAAACTCATAATTCTTGGCATAATTAACAAAACAAAATTTGAAACATAGAATCTGTCAAATAAGGGACACAAGCAAAATATACATAAGATTTTGTGCATTAGCAACAAGAAAGAGTTTCCAATATACTTAGAATCTCTAGGGAAATACCAAGACTTGGTGCAATGCAACAATGGAGCATACCAATAGTTTCTCCGATACTTAAAAGGGGAAACACAGCCACTAAAAGTACATAAAAAAAGTAGTCATTAGCATGAGTTATATAGAGGAAAAAATACATAGAAGTATTGGAGCATATAATTAAATCTTAAAAGTACTTGGTACATAATAAAGCAAAGTGACCGCCTTGGAGCATAGACCACATTAGTCCAGGAAAGTATACAGCATCATCAGCTGACTTTTTAGAGCTTACGCTGTGCCTGTTGATGCTTTTCTGAGTTCTAATACAATTGCTATCTGATGATATATAACATTGTCAACTTTCTTTCATTGAGACGTCCTGCGAAATTACATAGAGACAAACAATTGGTCAGTAAAAGCATAATAAATTATCTCAAATCTAGCAATCATCGACAACATGCGGAATGTGACATGTCAGCCACAATTTTGAAACAAGTAATTCACACACCTGGCAGTTAGATTCCACCAAAGCAATAATTGCCTGTGAACTCAATAGACAAATGGATGGATAATACACTTAAACGTGAATGCCAATAAATCAAACAGAAACCACAACCAAATTATTGATAACATTTGATGCAATTTAGCATTAACGGAATATCTAACCTTCAGTTCAATAATCAATTAAGTGACTTCTCGTGCTTGATCAAAATTATCTGAAGTTTCTATAAGAGGTCACCAAAATAAACCATAGCTGACAATGAACAAACTACAGAAAAAGTTTACTGGAGATTGGGAGCTTCCACAATACTGTAGCCTACTAGCCTTCCATGTGGCTGATGCCAGGAGGGCGTTATTATTTCAGAAGAGGTTTTTCCTAAGAGCCCAGTAAAAAGAAAATGAAGATTCTTTCCAGAGGTTGTAGTCTCGGTCAACATGGCTAATAGGCTCTTTAGGAAGTGAGAAAACGGATACTTGAGGGCATTCCTATTTTATACTGTGATCTGATTCATTTTTGTTCTTTCCATTTGCTATGTTCCTAAATAAAAAAAATCATATTCCATCTGAGTTCTATAAAAAGTTTTCTTACACATTAGGGAGAGAGTAGAGCAATATCGCATCTATCATTTTAATTCTGTGAGAGACAATTGTTACCTTTCAGCACTAGCTTACTTGAAAGTTACCAGCCTCAATAGCGCTGTTGAGGGTTGAAGCCCTGCCTCCCTTCCCCACCCCCGGAGGGCCGAACGCTGCTGATTGGCAGTTGGTGCTCAAACCACATGTGTCAAAAATAGATGAGATATTGTACCCTAAGTCACTAAAATCCTATGTAGACACAAACCTCCCTGCTTTCAGAAACAACCAATGATAGTTCTTATACCTCCCAGTTAAAGGCATTGTAACTTTGTAGGTGTATGTAACAACTTCATCCAGCTAAAAGTGATGAAAGGAATGAACAGAATAAAACTTCAGGGACAAACCCAGATTTTTAACACCAGAGGTTGTTGCATGTCTCGTTTAAGTGGAGCCTGAGTCAGCTTTTACCTTATAGAATAGCACAGTTTCGATATTTTTCTTGCCACTGAATTTGATCACCGGACGCTAATGTCTAACCTGAGACAAGGATCATAACCATCATCTAGCATCTGCAACCATAACTCTTCAAGCATAGTGTATACTTCAACCCTTTGTGGATGTGAACTATCTTCTGCAAAAAAGACATGGATCTTATCCTTATTTTCTATCCAACTCTGACCTGGAATCTTTTGTACACCCATTTGTTTCATTAAGTTCCTTAGTTTGGCAACATCTTCCCAGTTGCCAGCAGAAGCATGTATATTAGAGAGCAGCACGAGAGCAGCGGAATTCAAAGGATCGAGGTTTAGTATACTTTCTGCAGTATGCTTTGCAATGTCAATATTTCCTCGGGTTCTACACGCAGCAAGTAGAGTTTTCCATGTCGTAATGTCAGGGTCAAATCCTGTTCTCTTGATAAATGTCTCTGCTTCAGTCAAGCATCCAGCACGAGCAAGCAAGTCAACCATGCAAGAAAAGTGCTCTCTTGTTGGTAGAATCCCATGTTCAACTACCATGGTTTCAAATAAGTGCCAACCTTCCTCTACCAGCCCAATATGACTGCATGCAGTGAGAACCCCAAGATAAGTGATCTCATTTGGATGAACACCCCAATTCCTCATCTCTCTAAAAATATTAATAGCTTCATGTCCATGACCAAACTGAGCATAACCAACAATTAAACTACTCCATGAGACAATATTTGGGTTCTCTATTGAGTCAAAAACATTTCGAGCATTTTTAAGTGATCCACACTTTGCATACATGTCAATTAATCCATTGCAGGTAGAAACATCAATTAGAAGTCCACTTTTCACACTAAAGCAATGGATTTGATTCCCAATATTCAAAGATGCTAATTCTGCACATGCCCCCAACAAGTTAGTAACAGTGATATTGTCAGGTCTATTTTCAGAGAAAAGCATTAGCTTAAACAATCGGAAAGCCTCTTCTGCTTGTTTGTGATGCAAGCATGCTGAAAGAATTGCATTCCAAGAAACTACATTGGCATTGTGGCTCACATCATCGAAGGCCTTAAATGCTTGGTGCAAATTTGAGCATTTTGTGTACATGGACAGAATAGAGTTGCAAACAGCTGCATACTTATTAAATCCAATTTTAATAATGAAAGAATGAATTTGCATGCCCTGATTGAGATTCATGGGGCTCCCACAAGCACAAAGTAAGGAGAGAAAAGTGACACTGTCTGGGATCAATCCCCCATGCATCATTTGACTAAAAAATGATATGGCTTCATTAGCATCACCACTGTCAGCAAATGCTGCAATAATTGCATTCCAGGAAACTAAATCAGGGTTTGCAATGTCATAAAATGCCATTTTTGCTGATTGTAAGAATCCCAATTTTGCATACATGTCACATAGGGAGCATCCAGAGAAAATATTCCTCTGCAAACCAACTTTAGTGCATATTCCATGTGTCTGTCTTCCAAATACTGGTTCAAGTAGGCTTGCACAAGCACTGAAAACACTGCCAAATATAAACTCATTTGGCTGATAGATACCTAGCCCCAGCATATCTTTGAAGAGATATAAAGCTTCTAGTTCATAACCAAGTTGTGAAAACCCAGCAATCATCGAACCCCAAGAAACTAAATCCTTCACATAAATCATAGAGAACACATCTAAGGCTTGAGCAATTTGTCCAAATTTTGTATACATTGCAACTAAAGCATTTTGAGCAATCAAGTTGTTACCACATCCTGATTTAATGACATGGGCATGCAGCTGCGAGCCCAAAGCTGTATCACCCACACCAGAGCATGCCTTTATCATACTTCCGAAGGTTAATTGATCTGGCAAATGACCTGACAGCAGCATTTGTATATACATGGTAATGGCATCATGCTCTTGACCACCCCGTGCATATCCAGAGATCATTAAAGTCCAAGACACGACATTTCGCTGCTGCATTGCATCAAACACTTTCCTAGCATCTTCTAAAGAACCACATTTTCCATACATATTAATAATATGATTTTGGAGAATAACGTCCAGGTGACAGTTGGACCCTAAAATGTGATTATGGATTATCCTGCCATATTCAAGAGATCTTAGGTTGGTGCAAGCCAAGACTAAATCGGTGTAAGTGGTTGACTCTAGCTGGATGCTTGTATTCTTTTGATGCAGATCAAATTCTTTGAGTGCTTCTCTGTAATGGTGTTGCTTGCACAGCAAACTGATGTAATTGTTGCCTGGTAACTCCCCATAGAGATTGGAGAATTTTGTTGTCTGTGCAACAGGTCTTACAAAATTACAAATAAATCGAGCTTGGATTTCTTTACTTTTTCTCATGTTCATGGGACATTTTAAAAGCAAGAGAAGTAAAACTCTTGTCATTGCTGAGATGGTGTCCACGACAATAGTTGTCACCAGTTTTCTGATGGAAAATATAACATTCATAACCACACAAGCATATAGGGAGTACTTCTTGAAAACCACATGTCGAAAAGAATGAGAAAACTACATGAGTATATTATAGTGCACTGAGAACACCCAACCCAGAGTTCCAGAGAAACAGCTGTTCTAAAAAGTATTTTATTTTTCATAAAACTGACATAAGGGGCTCCAAAAGGCCTTCTCTAGTCTAAGAACGCCATCTATGAGCTAAGAGTTGAGGCATACCATCAGTCCATCACCCATAGTCAAATGCTATGTATGTTGTCATGTCAATGACGAGACAGAGTCTACTGAGAAATTATAAGCAAATACAACCCAATCCATCATCAACCACCAAGAGGAGTCTCTGCAATCATCAAGCTAAAATGTAAAACATTCCAACTGGTGTGCACCGGTATGTGATAAAGCCCCCTACTTCTGAATAGGGAGCATACCACATTAGGGATTCAACTAGACAAATAGATACTTACTTGGGCTCTGACTTCTATGGCGATTTCCCCATTTCTTTTGCTGAAGGAGGGAAGCGTCCAATGTGCCCAGTGATCAGTAAAGCCGCTGCATTTTGGAACCTGAGAACTTCACCATGGAGTTTTGATTTTCGAGTCCAGTTATCGGGCCAATTTTGTTACTATCAGTATTCAGGAACAAGAAAGCAGTGCAAATGGATCAAGAAACTGAATAATACTAAATGTGGTGATAGTATTTTCAATTACACTTGTACCAAAATTTTCTCATCAATTCCATTCCCCTCGAATTTTGAATATCTCCTGAACACAGAACAACTAAAAGTACACTAATTTATCCATAAGAGAGAACAAATTACACTACTTAATTCAATTAGATGCAGATTTCTATCATAAAATAGACTGACAAACGGATTTGTGGAAACGGGCAGCAAGATGTCAATGTCTTCATTCCAATCACAAGATGATACAACCATTAAGTTAATTATATATATATAATTATATATGTGAAGAAAAAGGAACACCACAAAATGCAGACGAGTTCACAAATACACGAGGACGAAAATTTTAAAAGAAGGAAGCAAAACCTGAAAGAAGCAGAGACGACGAGACTAGCTACCCCACCGTTGACGAGCACAAACGACGACGACAAGCGGCGTTTTCTGCTTCACACCCTTTGTTCTCTTTTCCTTACTATCGACGGGGGTTAGGGGTTTGGGCATGAGTTGCTCTGAGGAATATGATGATCTGTATCAATGGATATATGGATTTCGAAGAGACAGGTTTGGGCACGAGTAATTATGAGTTTGGATGGATTTTAGAATTTTTATTAAAATTATTAGGTCAAAGGGTTATGTATGCTCAAATGTTCAAATCGGTCCTAAATGATGACAAAATGTTTCATTTTGATCCAAAATTATTGAATTTGGTTATATTTCTCACGTATCTCATTTCAAGTTCAAAAAACTTGTTAAGAGGAACTTGTATCTCTAAATTCATCGCATTCGAATTTGAAACAAGAGAGATATAATCAATTTATTTGTTTGAACATGAAATGAGCGGTCTACTTTTAGGACCGATTTGACCTCGTTTGTTGATGGCCCCAACTGGATAGAGAAACTACTCTTTAAGAGCAATACATAACTCTATACTCGTCGCATTTGAACTCGAAACGAGCCATATCTAATAGATTGAGACCAAAATAAAAAATTTTGCCAACATTTAGGACCAATTTGAACATTTTGAAACATAATGGACCAAAATGAGCATTAGGGCATACAATTAGGACCAAAATGAACCTTTAACCAAATTATTATTATAGCATTCCTTTTGTGTCACTTTTGCTCATCTCTCAATTTGGTCCCATAATTTTTTTTATTGCACTTTTGGTCTCATGTTTTGTTTAAATTGCAAATTTGGTCTCTTGTTACACTTTTGGTAATATATCTTTGGGGTCAGGTTACAAAATTGATCTCATATCTTTTGAACATGTTGCAGAATTGGTCTTATATCTTTAGATCAAGTGTATAATTAGTCTCATATCTTTGAATCTAGTGAGACTAATGGTGAAACTTTTCGCAAATGTATGAGACCAATTCTACAACCTGATTAAAAGATATGAGACCAAAAGTGGAACGAGACCAAATCTACAACCTTTTAAAAGATATGGGGCCAAAAGTGAAACAAAAAAAGTTATAAGACCAAAAGTGTACTTTGACCAATAAATAATAATGTAATATAAAGGTGTTAATTGTACCAAATAGAAGACTCATCGGACATCTCAGTACAATTTTAAAAGTCAGGGTATTATGTGCTTGTCACCTAAAATCCATAGGGTATTTGTGCAATTTAGTCTTATCAAGATTTTATAGTTAAAAAGAAAGAGTTTGCCGGGGCAAATTTGACAATTGCCTCTATTCACATTAATAATATAATTAGAAAACGACAATGTAAACCTCTTTAATAATCATCATCATGGGCGGATGTAAGGGGGGCCAGTGGGGGCCACGGCCCCCCAAATTGGCAATAATTCCATTTAAGTCCTTATAATTGTTACAAAATTTTATAAAAGTTATATGAGTGCCCCAAAAGTGTACTTTGACCAATAAATAATAATGTAATATAAAGGTGTTAATTGTACCAAATAGAAGACTCATCGGACATCTCAGTACAATTTTAAAAGTCAGGGTATTATGTGCTTGTCACCTAAAATTCATAGGGTATTTGTGCAATTTAGTCTTATAAAGATTTTATAGTTAAAAAGAAAGAGTTTGCCGAGGCAAATTTGACAATTGCCTCTTTTCACATTAATAATATAATTAGAAAACGACAACGTAAACCTCTTTAATAATCATCATCAGGGGCGGATGTAAGGGGGGCAGTGGGGGCCACGCCCCCCCCCCCCNCCCCCCCCCCCCCCCAAATTGGCAATAATTCCATTTAAGTCCTTATAATTGTTACAAAATTTTATAAAAGTTATAAAGACATACAAAAATTAAATAAGGCATTAGTAAAAAGCAAAAAACAAACAATTAGCCAAAAAGCCAACTACATATAAATCAAAGAGTCGCACTCACAGACTCTGACTCACGCACAGCTGCACAGGAAGTTTTGAGAGGAAGCTTCTTCGTTTCACCGTGTTTGCTTATCTGCTACTTTTTTTTAATCTTCTTCAAATTTCAGCTTCAGTTTTGGCCTTCAGTCTTTTGTGTTCGTCATTTTGGTAACTTTTATTGTTTTTTCATTTATCTACTTATCTATACTTGCAGTTCGTTTTGTCTTATTTTAAAATTTGTAAATATACAACTTTAACAAAAAGAGTATAAAATCTTGTGAAGATTTTTATTAGTTATGAGTGGATTTATTCTAGGGAGAAATGTGCTTCATAGAGATTGATTGGAAACAGAACCTCAACTTGCATACTCTGTATTTTCTAATTTGTTTCGCTTCTAAGTTCTAGGAATTGATTTCAGTTATTAATGCAATCATGTATGGCTTGGCACTTTGGCAGGATGATTGTGCTTGGGAAATTTGGATTATGATTAAAACATTGACTAAGTTCATTTCCTTGACTAATTTTCTGCTACTGTATAGTGTAGACTTTGAGATTTTGGCAAAACGGCAACCTGAATATAAACTGAATTACTAGAAAATGGTTTTATGTTATCCAAATGATTGAATGAATGACTCAGCTAATATCAATCTCTCTCCATTGAACTTGCCATGATATTATAGCTTATATTGAAGTGAACCAATTCAAAACCTAGATGACAAATGGATGATATAATTTAGATTTTAGATTCATCTTGTTATTTCTCTGTGAATTGTGATAAGATAAATGATAATAATGCACATAATAATATTATCTAGAATTCTAGATTAAGAAGATTGATTGATAAGAGTGATTTTTGGTAAAAGTATGTTGATATAGTTTATTTTCTTTTAAAAGCAATGACTTTTTAATAGTTCAATAGTTCTACTCATATCACTCTTTAAATTTCATTGTTCTTGTTTATTTTGATTATATTTTTAGTGCTCTAATTTTAATTTGCCTTTATTTATTTATTTTAAAAATTATTGAATATATTATTTATTTGAATTGTAATTATATATTGTATAGGTTGAACAATGTCTAAAAGAAAAACTATCGATTCATTTTTCAAGAGAAAAGAGAGGGATATTGATGTTCAAGGGCCAACAAATTCAAATATGAATTCAGTGCCTCAGAATGAGAATAATGTTGAACAACCTGTGATTACTACTTTAGAGCAGTCTCCTCCCAAAGTCATGAGAGTTGAAGAAGGAAATATTGACAGTTCAACCTTAATACGAGATCCTGGTAAACGACCATCAATTTGGGATTATCCTATAAATCAACGAGATGAAATTCGTAGAGCATACATAACATTTGGACCATATCAAAACCTTCTACCAGTATTTCCATTATTGTCTGGTTCAAAAAGTCACCCGCGTCGATTTCAAGGTAATTGGTTCAAATCCTTTCCATGGTTAGAGTATTCACCAACAGAAGATGCAGTGTTTTGTTTTTCATGTTATTTGTTTGCTAAAATACCATCAGGATGTCATGGGTCTGAGACATTTATATCTAAGGGTTTCAAGAATTGGAAGAAAGTCAGTGATGGAAAAAATTGTGCATTTTTATCTCATGTGGGAAAGCATCAAAATTCTGCTCATAATATTGCTACTAGATGCCTTGAAGATTTCAAGAACCAATCATGTCATATTGAAGTAGTGTTGGATAAACAAACTTCACACCAAATTTTGAACAATCGGTTACGTCTTAAAGCTTCTGTTGATGCTATTAGATGGTTAACTTTTCAAGCTTGTGCTTTCAGAGGACACGATGAGCGCTCAGAATCAGGAAATCAAGGAAATTTTCTTGAAATGATAAAGCTTTTAGCTTCTTATAATGATCAAGTAAATGATGTTGTTTTAGATAATGCCCCACAGAATGCAAAATACACATCTCCAACAATTCAAAAGGAGATTGTTTAGCTCATCAATTGCAATTGGCTCTTGTTGCTGCAGCTAGAGAAGCCGTTGATGTTCACAATTTTTTTCAAAATCTCAATTTCATTATAAATACTGTGAGTTCCTCTTGTAAGCGGAATGATGATTTGCAAAGAGCTTTTGCAATTGAAATTGCTAATTTAGTTGCAAGTGATGAGATTGAAACAGGAAGAGGAGCAAATCAAATGGGAACATTACAAAAACCAGCAGACACAAGATGGAGTTCTCATTTTAAATCATTGTGTAGTCTTCTGCGAATGTTTAATGCAACTACTTCGGTTCTTGAAAGTTTAGTTGTTGAAGGATCTACTCCTAGTAAGCGAGGTGATGCTAATTTTGCTCTTAAGTCATTGATATCATTTGACTTTGTTTTCATTCTCCATTTGATGATAGAAATTATGGGGATCACAGATGTACTTTGTCAGGCTTTGCAACAAAAGTCTCAAGATATTTTAAATGCTATGGATTTAGTATCTTCCACCAAATCTTTGATTCAGAATTTAAGAGATAACGGTTGGGACAAACTTTTACATAAGATTACTTCTTTTTGTGAAAGTCATGATATTCAAATCACTGACATGAGTGCTTATTTCTCTGACATGATACGTTCTTGTCGTCAAAAGGATACTGTGACAGTTGAGCATCATTATCGAGTGGATTTGTTTACAAATGTGATTGATTATCAATTGAAGGAATTGAATAGTAGATTCAATGAAAAAGCCACAGAACTTCTTATTTTGAGTGCAGCTTTAGATCCTAAAGATGGTTACAAATTATTTAATATTGATGATATATGCAAGCTTGTTGAGAAGTTTTATCCTTCTGATTTCTCTGATCAAGAGAAAATTCACTTGGAATATCAGTTGCAACACTATAAGCTTGATGTACCTTGTCATCCAAAATTACATAATTTGTCTACTATTGCTGAGTTATGTCAAGGATTGGTGAAGACTGGAAAATCAGAGACATATCCTCTTATTGATAGGTTACTTCGTCATATTTTGACACTTCCTATCTCAACAACAACTACTGAACGTGCATTTTCAGCCATGAAAATCATCAAAACAAGGCTTCGCAACAAGATGGAAGATTACTTTCTTAAAGATTTTATGATTGTCTACATTGAAAAGGAGATTGCTCAAACATTTACTACAGATGCAATTATAGATGACTTCTACTTTTCAAAACAGCGACGGGCACGACTTAAATAATTATGGTACACTTTATTGTTATTTTTATATTTTGATAATATTAATTTTTGGATATATATTTTCTTTAATATGTTTTATTTTTTTTATACTGTTCAATTTATAGATTTTATAGATAATATATGAAAAATTTATAATGGCCCCCCAACCAAAAATCCTGCCTCCGCCCCTGANCAGAAATAACAATTAGAGGTACAAATGTAATTTCAATAAACTAACTCTAACAACTTGCTGACTAACTGAACTAATTAAGTAATCTGAAACTACTAACTACTCATTCCTTCGCGAGGTACATATATATATATATATACATGCTCAAATTTAAGTCCAAAGCAACCATGACAGCAACATATATGAATATAAACGTTGCAGTAATAAATAAGATAGTTGCGAACGAATTGAATGCCTCCAATCACAAATCTATTCTGTAAAAGGAATTGCTTAAAAAACAACTATTGATTTGACAGTCTTTTTTTCACCGTCGATTTACCTTGTGTATGGTGGCAGATATCATCATTTTTTTTCTAATTAATTTGAAAATGAAATAAAGAAAGAGAAAAGAAAAAAAGAAAAAGAAAATTAGTTGCATGCTCTGGCATTTGAACTTTCTATAGCAAAAGCCTTATGCAAATTAAAAGGGAATAAATTTGAGTGATCCATATATATACTAAAAAATTAAAGTAACATGTTGAGTACGTAAATGCTACCACCTGTATAATAAACGCCTGAAAGGTGCATGTATCCCTCAACAAATGTCAACTCCAGGATTCGAACCCGGGTCTCTTAACCTAGAGTGCAGCTCGCCTACTACTGCACTAAACACTTGTTGGTATGCATCTGTCGCTTATTAATCAATAGGCAAAGTGATGTATTTATTGATAAGTAAAAAAACCAAAGTGAGAGAGAAAAAAATGTTATTGGCCAAATATTATGGAATCTCAAGATTTACAAATTTGTTCATTTGTTGACTGACTTGTTTGTTTCGAGAGTCGTACTTCTCTTATGAAAAGAACTGTTAGGAGTTCCGTTATTCCAAGTTCAACTGTCTAATTATAAATTAGGGCACTCGTTAAGGTGTATTTATTGTATTCTGAAAATGGAAATTCTACTTTAAAAAAGAAAATTTACTCTATAATTTTAATGAAGCAATAATTCTTTATTCCAAATTTTCCTCTAACTTTTAATGAATTAATAACTCTTTGTCCCTTTCATTTTTTAAGACTAATATACCCTTATCAATATTTTATTAATTAAATTACTAATGATATTTAACTCTTCTTCTTCTATCATACACTATGATATTTAAAATATTTTATTTAATATTTAAACCTAAAATTATTAATGAAATTAGTAGAAATCAAACCCTATAAATTTGTTAAAAAACCTATAAAGATATGATAAGGGTATGACTACTCAGAAAAACAAAAGAGAGATAATAAGGGTATATTAGTCTTAAAAAATGAAGGGGACAAAGTATTATTACCTCATTAAAATTCAAACGCAAATTTGCATTCTTTATATAGAATTTCCATTTTCAGAATGCAATAAATGTACCTTAACGAGTGCCCTAAGGACATTCCTTAGCATTGCTTTTTTTTTATTGGTACGGCAAGCTTCCAATAGTTGGAAGATATATAATTGAATCTCTTATTAAATATGTTGTCTATATATATGTCTTTGCTTTTAAATAAAATTTATAATGATTTTGGGTATATTCTAATCTATTTGCATAACGGTTTAGAAGAAAATTAATTTTATTTGAGTTAAGAGTAAACGGTCAAAACTCTCTCAATAATGTCATTTCCAGCGTTCAAATTTATATCCTTCAACATGTAATGCAATTCGTTTATCATTATATCAAACACTTGTTGATAAAATTATTATATTTATTAAAACTAGAAAAAGTAATCTCTAATTAATAATTAATAGAGAGAATATCCACTTTAGTAATCTCTACAACTAAAAAAAACCTAATTTTTAACAGTTAATTAAAGGATACTATATTGACTTAGTACGCCAAAAAATAAAAAGAACTTAAATTTTCCTTTTGGATTCAAAATTACTAAAATCCTATTTTAACTCTTCACATATAGTGTTTTCTCAAGTTAGTCTCTCATAGATTTTCCTTATCAATTTGGTCCTTTAGAAATGCTTTTGATATTAATGTTAGACTTACGTACCCTCTAGGAAAAAATATCCCTAAATATAATTTTAGTTGATTAAAAATGTATTTGTTTGATAGTTAATGTGACATGTTATTAGCTAGCGGTGTTACGTTGTCATTTAATGCTAACACACTATCATCAGTTAATGCTTTTAATGAACTGGCATTGATAATGAAAACAAATGTAATTAAGGGGTCAAATCAAGAAGAAAAGTATAATTGAGAGACCACTTTGAGAAAATAGCGTATAAATGGGAATCCAAAATAGAACTTTTAGTCATGTCAAAATATTCAATTTGTTTAATTTTTTTCAAGATCTATATATTTCAAATGTTTTTTTTGTTATTATAATACTCCCAAGTTATTATATTTCAAATAATTTAGGCATAAATCATAAATTAATTCCACGATTGAAGCTCTTAATTAGGTTGAGCTCTCCAAGTTTGAAGTTTTTTTTTAAACTACTAAAAGTTGTCTCTAATAAAACCACTCAATACACATTGAATACATAGTAGTGCTCCGGCCGGTTTTACTACTTACCTGACTCTCTTTCATTACTTATTGACATTAAAAGGTGGTTTAGTTATTTTTTTCCATGGATGGTCCACTTGAATATCTCTCCTCATTTATTATTTATTTTTATACTTTTTTTTAAAAAAAAAACATCTCTCCACAACATTAAAACATTTTTTGTTTTTGTTTATAATTTATTTTTTCAAAAATGTCTCTTCCATCATATTTATTATTTTCATAATTTTTTCTGCTGGAAATTTATTTTTTTTGGGGATCTAGTTTAATATTTTATATCTACTAATATTTGAGTCTTTATATATACTAATATTTAAACTATTGAATACTGTGAAACGAGAGGAGTGAGAGAATATTCCACAATAAAGTTTGGACTAATTAAATTAAGAGTAAACCAGCAATTTGGTCCCTGAAAGATCATCGAGCCGACAACTTAGTCCCTGAAAGATTGAAATATACAATTTAGTCCCTGAAAGATTAAAACAGTATATTTTTTAGTCCATAAAAGATTAAAACAGTATACTATTTAGTCCATAAAAAGGACTAAATAGTATACCATTTTGATCTTTCAGGGACTAAATTATACATTTCAATCTTTTAGGGACCGAATTGTTAGCTCGGTAATCTTTTAGGGATTGAATTGTTAGTTTACTCTAAAATTAATTAACAGTAATACAAGATACTGGTTAGAGTTTTGTTAATAAATTTATGTTTTATTAATATTTTTTTATACTGATTAGAGTTTTTTTAAAATTAATTTCAATTTTTTTAAAAATAACATTGAATTTTATTATTAATTTTTTAAATGTGAATTTTTTTGTGATTGTTCTTTATATTTATTCTTTATGTTATTTATTATTATTTTTATTATAGTAATAAAAAAGCAACAAATTTGAAAATAAATAATAAAAAAAAGTTGACTACTCTACGTGTGTGTGTGTGTTTAAAAAATTATTAAAATAATAAATATGATGGGAGAGACTTTTTAAAAAAATAAATCATAAAAAGAAGCAAAAAAAATATATTAATGTTGAGGAGAGAAGTTTTTTTAAAAAAGAAGTATAAAAATACAAAATAAATGAGGAGAGAGAGTTCAGGTGGACCATCCATGAAAAAAAATACTAACTAAAACACTTTTTAATGTCAATAAGTGATGAGAGAGAGTCAAGTGAGTAATAAAGCCGCTCCGGCCACTTGGTAAATTAATTCAGAAATAATTAGTTTCATTAAAATATATGTACAAACGAAGACAGATATTTAATTGATGTCTCACTTTTTGTGGCCTTCAAAACTCCATGCCAGCTATAGTAATTTCACTAGAGAATTAATTAACTGATACATCAACAGGAACACAACAAATGTAATCAATGCCTTTAATATAATTGCTCTAATTTCGGAACTGAGTATTGGCTTGCATATAATAAGGGTCCTTCAATTCTATGAAGCAATCATTTACTTTCATTGCACCTCACATATATACCCCTTTTAATAAAATAATAATTGCGACATTTTTCCATTTTTACTGAGTGTAATTAACCTACGTACCACTATATGAATCAATTAGTTGATGGTTGATCCAATTTAATCAAGGATAACCAATGGTTGTACATACTTAAGAATACTTAATGAGAAAACTTTACTAACTTGTAGTCCTATATATAACTAACTTACAATATTATTCATCTCTATTTATACAGTTAAAATAGATAAGCATACATACCCATAATTCATTACAAAAGAAAAGGTGAGTGGTTTTTTTTCTTCCTCTTGATTTTAACAATCAAGTTACTTGAAATTTTGAGAGCAGAGTATTTACGACATATGATCTTATCATTCGATACAGTTCAAATATTATTGTTCTTTGTGGCACCAAAACAAAACAAAAAATTATTACAGACCAAAACAAAACATAAGATAGATATTAGGGATCAAGATGAGATTTTTACCTCATTTTGTCATTAATTTTTTTACAACATGACTCCTAAGTAGCAAACCACAAAATGCTCCTTGCGTGAATAATCTTAGATCTGGATTCGTTCCCCCTTTGTTTGATGGTGTTTATCCAGATCTGGTCTTGTCCCCCTTGAATGGTGATGTTTTTTTTTTTTTTTTTTTTTTTTTTTNTTTTTTTTTTTTTTAGTATTTCTCGTTTATTTTATGGTTTTTCAGATGTTCAGATCTCGCTTCTTTTTTAGTGTCTTTGTTATGGCAAAGTCAGTGGTATCTACATCTATGAAGATGTTTTCTTTTCTGATAGACCGTAAGCATAATAGTAGATATCTTGTTGACAACACAGTTAGTGTTGCTTTTCATCCTCAGGATATATTCCTTAGGATAAGTTTATGTGTTCAATCCGCCCTTTAGTTCAACAAAGTTTATGCTTTATTCTCTATTTGTTGTATCAGTTATAAAATCCTTGAATACTTGTAAGTGCCATTTGATTTTCCTTTAATATATATGATCTTATTTATTATAAAAAAAAAAACTTTTGAATTATAGAGTATCATCACACAAATAGATCAAACCACATAAACCTTTTTATAATTTATTCTATATAATATTATAAACTTGACCTATATTATCCTCTTTCTAATATATTTTGTAAGAGTTTAATTAGAGTCGGTATATGTTTGTCCAAAAAAAACTAATTTTCCATTTCATTTTCAATTTACAAATCATATATGCTATACATAATATAATAAGTGTTATTTAATTATGCCTTTTATCTTTCCTAGTTTTTTCTTATTGTAATAGTAATGATTGTAACCACCATAGTTGTTGCACCTATATGCATTATTTGTTCATTTTAGAAGATTATATAAAAAAATTGAAAATTTATGTTATACTTCCGTAAAAAAAAAAAAAAGACTACGATGTCAGATCCTATTTAAATCACCAAACTAAAACTCACCACATGTTAAGTTCATATTGGCATTTTCTGTTAGGCTAAAGTTCATATTGACATTGACAGCTCTCTCTCTCTCTCTCTCTCTATATATATATATATATATATATTTATATATATGTTCAATTAACCCTTTATTTTATTATTTAGAATTGAAAACCTAAAATTTAATCTCTGAATGAAGCATGAACAACGTACGCATGAATTAAAATTTTTTTTACTGTTTAAGTTGGCATGGTACAATATTACTACAATGGTTTCCATGGTAATATTTTACATTTTAATCAATTTTATTTTTTGCTCTTATTTTAATCAAATATTAACAACAAAATCTATGTGACTAATGATATGTAATGTAAAATTGATAAAAAAAGAAACTTAAATCTGTAATCCGTCATTAATTTATTGAAAAAAATTAGTCAGAAGATAAAATTGACCAAAATGTAAAATATTGAAGATAAAATTCACTGCAGAAAAGAATTGGAGACGAAATTTACCGTTAGTATAAAATTTGAGAATGAAATTACTTTTCTAAACAAGAAAAAGATTTAAGAAAGATTTATTGTTCTTTTTACACTATTTTTGAATAAATCTTATAAAAATATAATTAATCTTGTATAAGTTTACTCATCCATTAAATCTAGTCAAATGGTCATTGGTCCTTAAATTATAGAGTCAGCTTTATTTTTGTTATAATTTTTTTTTGTTTCTTAAATTTTCACATTTGCACACTGTTAGTCCAAAATGTGATGTTATTTGGTTTTAGTCCTCATTAATTTTAACCTAAACAATAATTGAGATGAATAATTTTTCTCTCATGTATGTTATAAATTAGAATAAGTAAGTCGATAAAGAGAAAAAAATAATTTCAAAAGAAAGATCAACCACAAATTTATTTACAATTTGTGACTAAAAAGACATATTTTTTTATCTAATAGTAAATTCACTTATTATAACACATATAATTGTAAATGTAGAAAATAACAAAGAAACTATATGAAATCACAATTTGGAGACTAAAACGGAAAAATGTGAAACTCTGAGGGTCAAAAATGGAACAAAAAAATAGTAATAGGACCAAAATGAAATTCACCCTATAATTTGAGGACCAAAACGAGGTTTTCACCCATCGAATCAAATAATTATGTGCCGTTATGTGTGTACTGTGTAGCAGTGATAAAGTATTGAGCAAGTAACATAATGATGATGATTGTATAAAAGAAAAAGCGAGAAACTGGAGTATATGCATATCCGCATGGCTTCTTCTTCTTGGTTGGGTGGGTTTTACGCAAATGGTGAGTGAGAGAGTGAGAGTGAAATATCAAAGTTGAGAGAGCAAAGCAAATCAATCGAAACATTCACATAAATGATGTGACATCCATACTGCTCATTTCCCCACTGAAGCTATCTCTATAATGTCTCTCTATTTCCGCTCTACACAAATAAACCTTTCCTTTCACCACACCTTTTCGTTCTAAACGAATTGATGCGACGATCTATACGAATTGATTGATCCATTCTGAGATTTCACATATATAGACGAATTGAATTAAAGTTAGTGATCGATGGGTGGAGTAACGTCGTCGATGGCGGCGAAGTTAGCGTTCTTCCCGCCGAATCCTCCGTCGTACAATTTAGTGAAAGACGAGCTCACTGGGCTTCTGCTTCTGAGCCCTTTCCCTCATCGTGAAAACGTTGAGATTCTGAAATTACCGACTCGTCGCGGAACGGAGATTGTGGCTATGTACATTAGGCATCCTATGGCTTCTTCCACTCTTCTTTATTCCCATGGTAATGCCGCCGATCTAGGTCACATGTACGACCTCTTCGTCCAGCTCAGCATCCAATTGCGCCTCAATCTCATGGGGTATTTTCAATTTAATATCTCTATTACTTCTCCACTTTTGTAAATTGTACTTCCTCTTCTCTAATTTTGCTCTCATTGTTTTGTGTTTTTTTTTCTTTTGGGGGTCAATTTTGGGATCCGGGGTTTTCTATGTTTAGCTACTTTACTGTAGAGTTTTTGTACATCCTGATTGTTCATGTTAGGCAGTTTTATTTGTACCTCCTCTTCTCTACTTTTGCTCTCATTTTTTTTTTTGTCATTTTTGGGATCAGGGGTTTTCTTTGTTTAGCTACTTTACCGTGGAGTTTGTACATCCTGGTTGTTCATGTTAATTGTTAGCTAGGTAGTTTTGTTTGTACCTCCTCTTCTGTACTTTTGCTCTCATTATTTATGTTTTCTTTTTTGTCAAATTTGGGCTACAGTGTTTTCGATATTTAGCTTCTTTACTTTGTAGTTTGTGCATCCTGATTGTTAGGCTTCTGGCCGGGTTGAGGATTTCATGGGTAAACTGTGAGATTTAAGAAATGGATACTCTGTTTTTGTAAGCTAAGTCAAATTAGCATGAAAGTTGTTATGAACATTCAGGGAGTTCTTCGGTGATGAATTGTTAGATTTTATCATTATTTTCTTTATCTTTTAAACGTGTGATCCCATAGCATGGAGACCATTATAGCTCTGTTGATGTTTGCTTCCCCAATCAGCATCCTATTTCCTGATGAAACTTATGAAATTGGTCGTTTCATTTAGTACCTTTTGTGGAGTAAAAAATTCTGGAGTATTATGTTTTATCTGTGTGGTGCCGTACCCTTATTTTGTGGGTACTTCTGAGTACTTTTTTTTAATACTATGGAGTATAAATCTTATGAGTATGTTTTATAAAATATGACTTGATTTTTTTTGGCCAAAAAAAGATGACTTCATTTTTATTTAATTTTGTTTTTGCTACATTAACTTTGTTTTTATTGTATCGATGAGTGAAAAGTCCATACTTTAAAAAAAAAGAGTCAGATAAATTTACATTTTATGATTGAATATTTACATAAATATTACCGCTACCCGTACTCTAAATTTTGTAAAAGTTGTCATATCCTGTACCCGTACTATAGTCTATACACGTGCAACATAGCTGTGCAGTTAGTATTGAGTTAAAAAGTAATGAATCTCGTTTGTGGTCAACAAGAAATGTGAAGCTTATATTATAAACTGCAGGCTGCAGCTATTCTTACACTTTTATACGATTTCGTGTAGGTATGATTATTCTGGGTACGGTCAGTCATCTGGGAAGGTTTGTAAGAACATTAAATGCTTGTTATTGTTGTAAATATGCTGTGTCATGCATTGGTGTGAATGGTGTTAGCGCTAATAAGATCAACTGAAGAAGACCAATATTTTTCTTGAACTGTACTGCAGCCAAGTGAGCAGAATACATATGCTGATATTGAGGCTGCATATAAATGTCTAGAAGAAAGCTATGGTACAAAACCAGAAGATGTAATACTATACGGGCAATCTGTCGGTAGTGGCCCCACTTTGGATCTTGCAGTTAGATTGCCACAACTGAGAGCTATTGTTCTGCATAGTCCCATACTTTCTGGCTTAAGGGTCATGTATCCAGTAAAACGCACTTATTGGTTTGACATATATAAGGTCTCTTGCTGATTTGATTTCTAATCATTTATAGATTGATATTTTTTTAATCAACTATTGCTAATTTAAAGGAAGTTTAGTTCCTTTTTAATCTGATCAGGCACTGCTCTGTGTTCATATGCAGAATATTGACAAAATTCCATTAGTTAATTGTCCAGTTCTCATAATTCATGTAAGTATGCTTTACAGATATTTCTATACTATGTATCTGCTTCTGTATTTGAGTGTTTATAACTTATAAGCTTATCTTGAGGTGGATGCTTCCCAGCATTCATCATGGCCTGAATGGCGCCCCATGCCGGTATTAGTGAGATTTAGTTTGTATCTTTGCCATTCAAGTAGTGAACTGATCATAAATCCCTTCTAAGGAGCCTTCTATTTTCCATGATTTCTCGTGCTTAAACTATTTGCTTAGCTGGCAAATATTTCACTATTGAATATTGATGCTGTGAATAAATCAACTGAAAGAAAAAAAAATGCATAAACTGAGACACTTCATTTATCATTTAAGTTTTATCACTTTTATCTATCTAACTTCTCAGTCTCAGGTGTATTATGTTCAGAAATATTTACAAAATGATCGGAAGTTTCATGATTTACTACACACTACATCCTTCATATATTCTGTAGGGAACTTCAGATGATGTTGTAGACTGCTCCCATGGCAAGCAACTCTGGGAACTATGTAAAGAGAAGTATGAACCACTTTGGCTCAAAGGAGGTAGCCACTGTGATTTGGAGCATTATCCTGAGTATATCAGGCATCTGAAGAAGTTTATAACCTCTGTTGACAAATATCAATCCCAACGATACAGTTTCAGAAGGAGCATGGACCAATTTGAACCGCCCCGAAAGAGTACAGATATATTTGAAGCTAGTAGAAAAAGCACTGACCGCAGAGAAAAACCCAGGAAGAGCGTAGACAGGCCTGAAAAACTTAAAAATATGACTAATAATGCTGATAGGCTAGATAAATTGAGAATCCCTTTTGATCATATGGAAAGGGCCCGAAGGAGTGTGGATTGCCATGAAAAGTCTAGAAAAAGCATTGACCTTCAATTGGAAAAGGCACGGAAGAGTGTCGACCTGATGGACAGAATTAGGAATGGATAATTCTTGTTATTACCAAATTAGATTCTTGTATGGGTTGGTTTTCTGGGGTATTTTTATTTGTTCTATTTTATATCAGTGATCTAAGGGTTGTGTGTTGTGTAGTAGTATGGTTTATGACACATATAGTAACAATGGGAATGAAAGGAAGGGTTTGGAGAAGTATCAATCCCTTCCATCTCCCTTCAATCCCTTCTTCTATGTGTGTGTGTGTTTTAATGTTTAAACACTTCATCAAAGGTTAAATTCAGAGATTCCAAGGGCTTGAAACCCATATCAATAGAGAAAATCTTCACTTCTCTTCTTTATTGTAAGTATCTCTATTGCATTTATAAACTACAGTTGGAAAATATAACATGATCATAAAAATAGAGTCGACCACTTTGTTGGACTGCGATTTTGGCATTAAGAAGCAGTGCCGAGTGACCAAGTTGTTTTCGCCATCATCCATGGTTGATTGATTCACAGCTAAAGCTTACTATATAAATATATCATATTTTCTTGGAACTTCAACAAATGTAATTCGTATAATTATTTCTTCTGCAACAAGAAAACATTGTTTTCTGACAGTGACATCTCCAATCATGACGATCTGTGTCTGCGCTCGCTGTATTCAACTATGGCCGATGGTGGAAGGCGGCCGGTGCTGATCTCATGCACGGTTGTGAAGAGGGGAAACAACTCTAGCCATCCACGATGAGCTAGAACCTCATAAACCTCTCTTGCAGTTGAGACACCCTTGGTGCAAGAAAATCAAGTAAGTACAGCAGAAATATTTACTCAAAGCTACACTATCTATCACTGTTTCTGGTATCTAGATTCAACAGCAAACACTGTATGATCAATGGGCATGATTTATACAGTTTCAGGATAATAAATAGCATCTTGTCTTTCCTGATATTGTCTCAGAAGAAAACTATATTAAAATGTGTGTCTGATAATTATCAAGTAGTAGTTTATTTTTTGGCCTAATATCAAGTAGTAGTTCTATTTCTTAGTTTTTCTATATAAATTACTGTCATATTATCATTAATTAAAAATATAACATTGTTAGTTGTTGGTGTAATATTTTAATGATACATAAATAAATTTTATTTTTATATTAGCAAAAATAAATTTGTAAAATAAATTAGATATTTCATGGAAAAGTTTAAAAATATAAAAAATTATAAAGAGACTAGCATTGATAATAGAAAAAATGGTAAGGAATCAAATTGAGAAGAGAAATCTAAGAAGGACCAATTTGAGAAAATGTAAATATGTGAGGATTAATAAAAAGGAGGTTTTATTAGTGGTTTTCACTTCTTGCAACAGTTAGTTTCAAACTTTGAACTCCGGAATTTACCTGCAGTTTCTGACCCTGCAGCATCTCTGCTTCAAGTTCATCAAAAGACCTAAGAAAAAGAAACAGAATATTCAGAAAACAGAGAAATACGTATGAATGAAGATTGAAGAATGAAGTGACAATCACAAACCTCTTGCCCCCATTCTTGGCAAAAGCCTCAGCAACTTTTCTGTTTCTTCCCCCCACTGCCACAAACCTTACGGTGTTAATTGAATGAAAAAAAAAATCAAGAATAAACACAAATTGGTTCTTGAAAAATATGAGTTAACAATTTAATTTCTAAAAATCTAGTTTAGTACACTTTTAGATCTTGGAAATCATGCATTTTTGTTCTTTCGCCTTTATAAGTTAGACCCTGAAAATTTAGTTTAAGGGGCTAAGTTGTGTTGCTCCACAGCCTTTAAGAACTAAAGGAATTAAAGTGTACGTAAACTAGAGTTTCAGGGAATTTAATTGTTAACTCATATATATTTTTTCAGAGACTAAATTGTATGTTTACTCAAAAAGAAATATTGAGATGCAAAGTGAAGTGAAGTGAGCAAGATTCCTCACTCACAGCATGTAGTTATAAGGTCTGCTACACCACAGCTCTCAAAAAAGGTGCTCTCTTTGACAGATGAGAACAAGAGCTTTGAAAATGCCTTCATCTCTCTCAGACCAAGTCGCATGATAGCAGCCTATGGCATATGAAGATGATGAACAAGATTACAAAATGAGATCGAAAACTAGGAACAAGTATTGATATTGTCATCATTAATTGGAACTTACTTTAGTATTGTTTCCCATTTCCAAGCCATCCACAAAACCTGTCCAATTTGTGTTCAACTTCTTGGACGTCACTCACAAAAATTGGCAGAATTTCTAATTAAGTTTAGCATATCATATACGCACTGTAATAAAATATACACACCTGCAGCCAAGGCCACAACGTTTTTCAGAGTTCCACACAGTTCCACCCCTTCAACATCCTGGACCTATGTATGTATATATTACATATTACACAGAAAGTATAAGTACATGATGATGATGATAACATAAAAATGATGACCATGTGATTTAATTGTTTAAGAGTAAACAAACATTTTAGCCCCTAAATTATATAGATACTAATCATTTTAGGGACTAAAAGATCGAGTTTTATAATTATATCTTTAAATTATGAAATTTATCGTCTAGGGACTAAATTGTTAATTTTTCTATTTAATTTATGATGTTTAAAGCACTACTCACTCACAGCTGTGACAATGAAATAGGGAGTAGTAAACAAGCGAACCCATCTTTCTGCAACCTCTTTGTTGTGCCTATATCCAACGGTTGCTTCACTAAATTTTTCTACAGCTATCTGCACAGTTATAGTTATAGTATACTAATTAGAAAACCCAAAGATTAGTCAAAGATAATAAGTTTGTGTGAGCATATATATATACAATTAAAGATTAATTAAGTAGTGAAATTGCATGAACATTGGTAATTAAGTTATACCTCGTTGGCTATATTGGCTCCCATTAAGACAGAACAGTTAATCCCCAATTGATGGGAGATTAGAGTAGAGATCATGCATGGGCCTTCCATCTTCACTTCCATACCTTTGACAAGTGAAATGGCCTCTGCATCACTCTTTATTTTTCTACAGATCCTCTTGCATATGCCTTCCATGAATTGGTGTGGAGTCACAAATACCAGCATATTCGACTCTTTCACTGCATATATACATACTTACCCCACTCACTATTTGTATCTATATAGTTTAGGCAATAGCACTTCAGTATACTCCCAAATCATAGACTCAGTATACATATATCAAGTGTACTCAATTTTTTTTTTGTTGTTGTTGATTATACCCTAATGTTTTGACATGGACTCAATATGTTAGTACTCTAATGCCTAACTTTGTTATTTTATTTTCATAGAAAATAATGCATGACATAAGATTAATTTGAACAATTTAGGGACATAATTGACATTAACTTAAAAGGTTTGGAGGCTTGGAGCACATTCTTTCTTTCTCATTCTCTAAGAATAAAATGATAATAAAAGAATATTTCTACGTTGATATCAATTATACTCCAAGTTCTATATTAATCTCCTAAATTGATTAAATTAATGTCGATGTTATTATTTTTCGTTAACAAATTGACGGAGTTATGCGTTTAAGTGATATTAATTTTGATTTTAACGTCTTGTATTAAGACCTCATGAGTTCTAAATCGAAAAAACCATTCTTGAATTTTAAAATTTAATAGATAGACTCTTTGAGTTTTTAATTTTATTCTTTTAGAACAATTTTTAAAATTTGATAGATAGACGGTCAAAGCTTTTAGTTTTATTCATTTAGAACCCCTAAACTTTAAGAAAAGTGAGGCGATTTATGAGACTTAAGTGAACAAAATTAAAAATTCAGGTATAACAACCAAGTTTTAAAATAGTACCTGCATTTTCAAGGTCAGGATCTGCAACTACGTTTTTTCCCAGCTTGATTCCAGGGAGATATTTAACNCCCTAACGGGTACGAAAATATGTATGTAAATTAAATAAGGGACGAAATTGTTAACGTAGTAAAGAAAGAGAGATCAAATAATAAATTTTCTCTTATTTTTAATTCATAGACTATAGTTTTAAACATGAACGACTAAAAAGGGGTGGAGCCATATAATATAAGATATATGCATGAAACTTATGCATGTACCCAGGAGGACAAACAGAGAAGACAATGCTAAAATGCACTAAATTTAAAAAAGACTACTAAGTATACTGATTTGATCTTTCGGAAATTAAATTATGTATTTCAATATTTCAGAAACTACAAAATTGTTAGTTTATTTGTTTAGAGCAAAAGTATAAGCTAAAAAAAAACTCAAGTGACTTTTCATAATTCAGATGATTCTTTTACACTGACAATAAAATTTTAAAAGAAAAAGTTGCGCATGATAAGGGAAAGAAATAGAAAAGTAAGTACCATGAAAAGAGGAGAGGATGAGGGTATTGGAGGCAATAAGCTTAGCGGCTACACTGCCCCAATTTCCGCTACCAATAACTGTGACTTTGAATCTTTGTGATGAATTATTATCAATAATGTTATTACTCACAGTTTCTACTACTACATCATCTTGTGCTGCTGGAGCCATATTGAAGAATTAACAATATAATACGAGGTAGAGATAGCAATAATGAGAAATTAATGGAGAAGGCACAGAGAATTTTGAGGCAGAGGAAGATAGGTGAATAAATAACAAGAGGAGTAGTCATTTGGGCGGAGAACATCATCACATTTCGTGATAATAACAATGTGTACGTATAACAATTTGTCTAAGTTAAAATTAAATCTGGCGATCCCTTCAATGTTTGCTTGATAGTTACTTTTTCAGTTTTTAATATATATAAATATATAATCCAAGCATATGCAGCAAAAATATCAATAATATTTGTCTTGTTTGTTTTTGGTTTCCAACTTTCCATTAGATCATGGAGTCTCAATCTATTGGTCGGCATGCATGGGTTTCTCATACTAGCTAGATTAACTTTTTCATAATTCTTTTTTTTTTTTTTTTT
>QANZ01011852.1:63879-79612 GCA_003254925.1 Chamaecrista fasciculata
TTTTGAGGTTCTAAGGACTATTTTGATAAAGATCATAAACTTTTGGTATTAAAGTGTAATTAAATCAGGACCTATTCAAAAGAAATCTTATGAAAAGGAGAAAAATCTATAATATTAGAATTCTAAAGACCCTTTTATAATTAATTCTTTATGTTTTGATCTCTTTTAGTAAAGGGAAAGGACTTAAACGCATAAGAGAAGACTTTTTGGGAGATTTTTGACATTTTAACTAACATTTGCCGTTAAATCCTAACAGAAAAAAACCTCAGGGTACCAAATCTCTAACGGAACAAACCACGGGGTACCACAATGCAAAAATTTTTCTTTCAGGGTACCAAAGGGGAACCACTCTTTGTATATATGGTGGTTGGGTATAGATAAGTTTTAATATGTTGCATATAGATCTAATATGTTGCATATAGATCCTATTTCAATCCACTTCATCTTATTTTGCCACATCATGATCCTAGTCACTATGCCACGTCATACTTAACGGCTAAATATGGATGAAATTCACCAAGGGACTAACAGTGGAACCTTTTGAGAAGTTATGGGACCAAAATTGCAACAAAAAAAGTTATGGGACTAAAATTAAACCTTTGTCATAGTTATGAGACCAAAATTGCAACAAAAAAAGTTATAGGACCAAAATGAAACCTTTGTCATAGTTATGGGACCAAAAGTGCACTTAAGCCAAGATTTTAATACTAGGAAAAGACTTATATGCCCTCCCCTTAACTCCTCTAGCATGCCTCTCTTCGTCATACAATTGTTTGTTGGCAAAAACAGAAGTTTAAAGTGTCTAACCAAAAACAGAAGTTTAATTAGTTACAAGGTCAAAACTCACCCCAAAAAAATAAAAAACAAGAGAAACCGACGGAATCTCCCTAAAAAATTCACAAAAACCACAAGCTTACCAACTCTTTCGCCTTCACAAAACCTATAAATCTCACATTTCATTACAACTCATAACACAACATCTCTTTTCACTCTAAATTCATTATTATCACACACACACACATATCTCTCTCCAATTCCTCCAATATCATCAATATATAATCCCTGTATTTCCAAAATGGCTTCTTCCATCCAATGCATCACAATCGCAGTCCTTTTGGCATGTGTAGCATTATTGGTGGCCGCAGAATCAGCTTCTGAAGCCCCTTCTTCGTCTGAAACCTTTTCTCCATCAGAATATTCTTCTTCTTCTTCATCAGAATCATCTCCTTCACCTTCTCCCTCATCTTCATCTCATACCACTGCCTCACGTGTTTTCTCTTCCAACCTCCCTGAAGACCTCGATGCTCCCACTTCCTCTCCTTCCACCGGCGATGCCTCCGCTCCCGGACCCGACGCTTTTGTCGACTACGAGGCCGGCGATCTCTTCTAGGCTCATCCATCATCGTCATGATTAATTAGTAGTTCATTATGCATGCATGGAGGCAAGCCACTTCCATGTTGGTCTAATCATTTATTTATGGATTATTCGTCTAAATAATATATATAAATATATATGTATAACGAATAAGGGTTTTCCCATTTTGGAGTTATTATTTATTCTCCAATTGTGTGGTTGTAATACTCGATGATTAATACTAGTAATAAATAATAGTACATTTGGTTTAAATCTTATTGCCTTCTCTTATATTTCTCTCTGTCTGTCTAGGTACATTTGGTTTTTTTATTATGATATATTTATAATATTCATGGGTTAATTTTAAGGGATTAGATTTATATTATATATATATATATAATCAATAAGTGCAAAATTAGTATAATGTCCTCGTGGGAAAGACTAGTAACCAATTTATCACTCAACCAAGTAGATATGAAGGAGTTTTAGAAACATATATGGATGGAAAGATATATTATCCCTAACAATTGTTTATAATGTTTTACTTTAATTTGTTAAAAAATTAAAAGGATTTAAACTAAATCTAGAGCGCCTTTAAATGTATACCTTGATTAATCACAATTACAGGATAACAATTTATTTGTAGGTGTCTAGTTACAATTGAGCTGCATATTCAATCAGTTTCTATTATATAAGCTAGAAGGATTCAATTAAGATATGATATACTCAAATGAGAAAACACAGCAATAGTACCGATTCACATGATTTGTCGAACATGTTTGCGGTCGTCATGGCAAAAAAGAACCTAACAAAGAAAACAGAAAAACTAATTACCAATATTTGTCACAAAATCCCTTTAGCAGTTTGGTGGGACTCTTTGTAGCTATCTTAATGCTACACATATGTAAGATGTGATTAAGAAAAATCAAGCCTTGCCATGTTTTTAAGAAAATCCATTAAAACTAGTAGCTTTCAAAAACAAAAAAGAGAGATTAATAGGCACATCTGATATGAGTGTATGTGATACCTGTAATTTTCATTTATATAATCATATTCAGCATGGTCATGAAAAACTGATTAACTTACCTACAAAATAGTAGACGATCACAAAAACTAAAGCGCTGACTCCATATATGATCCTCAGATGCCAATGGTAGAAAAGCTGCCAGTATGTTCAAACTCAAAAATGAAGTTAAAACAGCACTAAATAAAGGAATTCTCAAGTCCAAATCCAACCATACACATACTAACAAAGCTAACGGCAAATCAACTAGTTACAGTAAAATCGGTGAGAAAAGCAACCAATGTGGTTGTTGATAAACATATCACAAAAACAATTGCTAAACTGACAACCTTCAAGTGGCAGCAAATATTTCAGAACAAGATTTTATATGCAGAGAGAGAGAGGAAGCTTTCTCAGAAACAATTGCTAAACTAAAGAAATAGTAAAAAAGAAATTGAATGAGAGCAGTATAATGTTACATGGAATGTAATCATATAGAGTATAGACAACAAGGTTTTGTAGTTTCCAAAGATAACATCAGGACTCAAAATTTATTTGGCTCTAGCACTATTGTTTTAAAAATTATAAATAAACTAAAAGGGCTTTAAAACACAACGTGACTGACCTTTTTCTGCTGTACAAAAATCTTATCTATTTCCATTCTTTTGGATTCTATCTTTAATCCAGCACAACAAACAAAGACATCCTTGATGAACTATTGTAGTGAATGTCCAGAACAACTTCAGAAAAAGAATTATATAATCGATAATCACAATCTGACTTCATCCCAACTTTTCCATTGACACATCATTGTCTTTCCTTTCATAATTAATTTCACGAACTGATCTTGCTTCTGCTACCAGTAATCATTACACGAACAAGAACCTTTTCTGAAGTGATGAAAACGAATAGCATCTCTAAGAATTATTTCTCTGTTCTCTAACTCAGATACGAGCTTCATTGTTGTGTGGCAATCATAGCATACTCTCAAATTCTTCATCACCCTTACCGGTGCTGATTTTGGTAAAGAGATAATCCCAAAGGTTACTGCTAATTTCTCACTGTGGTGGTTCATGTCTGTTTTGTCACACAGTTCAACTTCTGCAATACTCAAAGGAAGTTTCTCACTATTTAATACACTCTTCTTTATTTTTACCATCATTTCTTTCAATTTTGAGTAAATCAATTGACTCATTGGGTGAGATCTATCACCAACCACAAAAGAATAAACCTTGTTTCCTACTTCAATCCAACTAATGCCAGGCTCCTTTTTCACTCCTCGATCTTGCATGAGTTTCCGAATTTCCAAAGCATTCTTCTCTTTTCCAGCATCATTGTAGATGTTGTAAAGAAGTACATAAGATGCAGCTACCTGGGGTTCCAGCTCTATTACTTTATCTGCAACTTGTTTTGCCATGAAAGTGTCCTTATGAACTCTGCAAGCACTTAACAAAGCACGCCATATTACTGGGTCATCTGCGAAACCAGAATCAAAAATAAATTTTTGGGCATCCTCCAGCCTCCCAGCACGACCTAAGAGATCAACAATGCAAGCACTATGCTTTACATTAGCTTCTATGCCATAATCTTTCTTCATGATCTCAAAATATTCTAATCCTTCTTCAACTAGACCTCCATGACTACAAGCAGTTAGAACCCCAACAAATGTGATATGGTTGGGCTCGATTCTAGAAGCAGTCATTGACTCAAAAAGTTGTAAAGCTTCCCGGGCACTTCCGTGTTGTCCGGCGCTACATATCATCACAGACCATGATACCACGTCAGGATTCACTGTCTCTTGAAAGGTAAGCTTAGCTGACTCTATGTCTCCAGATTTTGCATACATGCAAATCTGTGAATTTTGAATGATAGTGAAATTGGAAATCCCAGATTTTAAGGCATAACTCTGAATCTGCTCTCCAGATCTTGCAGTGGCCATATCTGCACAAGCACCCATCACACTAGATATGATAAATTCATCTGGTTTTCTTCCAGATGCCAAAAGTTGATGGAACAAAGACAGTGCATTTTCAAACTGTCCATTTTCAACATAACCTGCGATCATGGATGTCCATGAGACAATATCCAATTTCGGAGTTGAGTTAAAACACTTAAGCCCATCTTGAACTAAACCCGAAAAAGAGTACAAGTCTACTAGCGTGCTGCCAACAAACTCATCTGACTGTAGATTGTTTTTGCAAATCTGAGCATGAATTTGCTTCCCAACCTCAAGGGTTTCAACAGCCATACAAGCCTTAAGTATGCTAGAGAATGTGAATTTGGAGGGCTTCATTCCTTCCCTTTGCATCTCGGAGAAAAGACGCAGTGCTTCACATGCGAATTCAATGGTGATCGGCTCTGTTTGTAGCAATCCAGCAATCATTGCATTATAGGCAATGACATTCAGGTAGGGTGCATACTTGAAAATTCTAACAGCATCGGTTAAATTTTCAGTTTTCGCATACATATCGAGCAATGCTGTCCCAACAACAACATCTATGTCCAAACCAAGCTTAACCATGTATCCATGAAGAACTTTACCAAATCTATTGAAATTCTTGGTGCAACAAGCCTTTAGAACACTTCCTAAAGTATAAGTAGTCAATATCAAGCCAGATTGATGCATTTTTGTAACGAGTTTGAGAACCTCCTCATTAACACCTAATCCACGACGGTTGAAGTCTCAAACAACATCCTTGCTAACTCAATCTGGCTGCATTTTGAGTACATATCAATAAGAGAATTGACCAAAAAAAACTTGATCACTCAATCCATCCACAATGACCAAACTGTGAAGAAGCTTACCACAACGTACATCACCAGTGTGACCACAAACACCAAGAAATCCGGCATAGGTAAACTTATCAAGCTTAAGTCCAGCCGTTCTAGCATGATGAAAAGCATTCACGACCTTATCATACATACCCGTCTGGGAATACCCAGAAATCAACGAGTTATAAAAAAAGATGTTTCGTCGGGGCATTTTGTCGAACAGGTTATGGGCATTATGTATTTCACCACATTTGCTATAAGTGATGAGAAGATTATTGAGCAAGAATAGACATGGCTTAAAGGAAGTCTTGATCATATGTGAATGAGCAAGTTTGGCATGTATAAGAGAGCCGGATTTAGCGGATGATTGAACCAATTTGGTGTAAGTGAGAGAGTCTAGAAAAAAGTAAGAGGGAGAAGGTAGATGATGGGTGGAAAACGCGTTTCGGGATTGTGCGTTATGGTTTTCGTACAAGTTCATGTTGGAGGGAGAGTTAAGCTTAATTAGGAGGATTCAGATTTTGGACTTGTTCAAATTAAAGCATGAATCTTGAATGATGGTGATTGCGGCGTTTCAGCGTCACAAGTCAGAAAATGAGGTCTAAAACTCAGTCTCCAATAGTCAGGCATGTAGCAAAAAATCAAACCAAACCAAACTAATAGGGATTCAACACTTTGTGAGTTCGTGTGTACCTTTAAATTCTTTCCGGACAAGTTTTCTTCAAATAAACTAACGGATGCTTGTTACTTAACAAAAGGAAAATCTTGAGGACAAGGGAGGAAATACGTAAAATAACTAGGCCAAAATTCTATTTTGATGCACTTAATTGTTCTTAATTGTATCTCGCATATATATCCATTGTAGCATATGTCGAACAAAAATTGAAATCCATACATCAAATATCGCAGCATCAGGAAAATGACATCATCTATCTTCTCCTCAATTGTTATTAATATACAATTTGGGAAATTATTAATATTTTAACTTACACATAATATATATACATGGATACATACACAATTTTCTTTTGGAGTAGTTATCTATAATGGTCAGAGAATCTGGCCTTCAGTTGTGATGCATATGCAGTCAGTTTGTCCTGTGTACACTCAATCAATCCCAACAAATTTTAGTATACAAAGATGTCTATATGTATTCAAGATTCAAGAATAATATCTATCATGATTATAATCATCAAGTAAACACTTAAACATCTATTATTTGATGTGTTTTGTACTCTTATATAAGAACGTTAGACATGAACATAATTCTCACCTGGATATTGATTAGTGAGGGAACATCCATGACAATTATACAGCATGTGCATCTACTATATATCAACACAAACACTAAAAAAAATTATGGTTATAGTATTAATATTAATTAAGAACTTGAACATGGAAATAATTATACGATGATTGATTAAATATATATTCACATAGACAAAATGTCTAATGTTAACCCATTTTAATATATTGATGGATCAAGGACGATTCATGCATATGTAACACAATCTGATGATCAGATGATGAGAACTATATCAGTATATCGATGATTGAGGACGTGTATGACGTATCTTCTTTTGAACATGTGGCTATTTTGTCTTTAGTCTTTTACATTGAACAGTTTGAGAAAACAAACATCAGCATCTTAATATTCCAAAGTTTGTTTTTTCTTCTTTTAATAATTAGTTACATCTTCGTTTTTAATGTTGTCTTGTTTTTTTTTTTCTGGCCATAATTAATGTTTTTGGTCCTTTATTAATTTCACAAGCATGCTGGCCATAATTTCAGCTCCCTTCACATGGGCTTATAACTAAAATAAGTGCTACCCAACCGCCATTACAAAAAGTAAAGTCAAAGAAATACTTTGTGTACCTAACTACATATATCATATATGTGATAAAATTCTAATTAACAAAGCCAAATGAAAGTTTCCTTTATGCAAAATATATACAAATTCCTCTTTTCCTTAAAATTCTTCAATTCTTTTGCTTCTGTTTCTGGTATTGTTGATAAGTTGACATTTATTTTAGGTCGGAAGATGAAGAATCTTAGCTTGCTTCTCTGCGTTGTAATTCCATACCGACGTATATATATATATATATATATATATATATAAGGCAAGGGAAAGTATAAAATTAGCCAATGCCGTGTAATTAGATAAGGATATATGATATATGTAGTTAGGTACACAAAGTATTTCTTTGACTTTACTTTTTGTGAGAAAGAACTGTACTATTAAATCTATTCCAAGTACGATGTATGTATTTTGATATGTGCATTTTTTTTTTTCTTTCTTTCTACTTTCTTACACCTTTTTATATTACCCTGCATTTTGCAATTAGTGGTGAACTAATCGAGGGATCAAATATTTGAAACACTCTTTTTGAGTTTTGACAAAGTATATAAATATCTATATATATATATATCATGTAATGAGTATGCTGGTTCTTTCAAAATTTAAATTGAGCGAGTGTTTACTCTTTTAAGGATTGAATTGTTAACTTAATAATTTTTTAAGGATTAAATTATTAGTTTATGTTAAATATATACCTCTAAAAAATCACAATGAGATAATGTGGAAGAAGTTTATTGTTAAAATTGGTTACTAGCTAAGTATATCTTAGAGGTAAGAGAATGATTACTAACATACGCAATATGTGTGAGTGAGAAGAGTATTTATGGGCAATTATACATGAATAGGTAATACTACAAGATTATATTGACAAGGCAAGAGAGTTGAAAGGGGGTGAAGCATTTCTATATTATTGAAGAAAAGAGCATTAAATAAATAATGAAGTAAAGAAGAGAGTAACGTAACCGACCAATTGATTAGGATTATAGATGTTGGGGGCCATAACATTAATATTTTAGAAGCAATTAAGCGTGTTGGCAAGTACCTACTGCCCATGTGCCCTGGGCTTCGCCTATTCACAATGGAAATTAAACAAGATGTTGGCTTTCCTGTTCCCTCAAGTCTTTTAAGGGGAAAACTTATATCAAATTTCTCATATATTTACTATTAAGTTCTCTAATTGATATTTGACACAAGATAAAAATTTTATACATGATCAATTATGATAAAGAAAATATTAAATATCACTTTTTACATGATCAATAGTTAAAAAGAGAAAATGTAATTAAAACTTGTAATTTGAGGAACTGAGTAACAAGAATATAAAGAACGGGATTGGATCCTCTAGAGTTTATTTTTCTACATTTTTTGTGAAGTTAGAGTGAGAAAATATGAAATTTATGAAATAAAAATATATAAAATTATATTTTCTCTTTTTCTCTTTTTTTCTCTTCCTTTCTCTCTCATACTCTACAAAAACTCTAGAAAAAGAAACTCTATCCATTTCCAGAAAAGAACTTAATATAAGTTTTTTTGTTTTCTATCACAAGGGGCGGCCTCTTTCTTTCTTTCTCTCTCTTTGGCTGTTAAACATAGAGTATGGATTGTAGTATTTTAATTTGGTATTCATAGAGGTACACGTCGGATTTATTTTTTAAAACTTTTGACTATTTTTTTTAGAAAAGCTATAAAGTCAATGAAATTATGGAGGTTTCATTTTTTTTTTCAGAAAACGATAAGGTTGAAATAATAAATATTAGGTCTTTTTAATTAAATAGCTAGAGTACACTAATTAATAGCTAGAGTACACTAATTAAGCTCTTCATTTTTTAAAAAATGCTAAATTTAGTTAAGAATTCTCGTCTACTGAATAAATTATTTCAAGAATTCAATAACTAAAATGACAATGTCCTTATAATCCAAAGAATAAATTGACAATGTCCTTATATAAGCATTAATTATCATTTTAGCCTTTGATTTTTAAAAATTCATGACTCATTGTATATTAATCCTTATATGAATGTCCTAAAAGTGTACAATCCAGTATTTAAAAAAACTAAATTACAATGAGTTATAAATTTTAATATATACATACATACAGACATTATTCTCAAACAAAATTAGTTTTCATAATTTAGATTTTAATGTTCAAATATTTTTACAGACTTATAAACTTTTGAGATTATATATTCAACTTACAAAACAGAACATTCTTAATAATTAAAAGAGTACTTAAAAAGTAACATCTGAGATCAAAAGATGTTGTAAGGACAAACAATTAAACAATCTCAAAACATAAACTCATCATATAAAATTTGGGAGGAATATTTTATTTTTAGATGAGATTCCTTTCCAATTGCCCCAACATATATATATTAATATATGTATGTGCTTGGTGTTAGTTTGTCGTTATCCGGGGGAATATTTAGTAATAAATAGGCATATGGATGACCCTCATCATATATCTCAACTTCAACATCCAAGTTCCCATTAATCAATCAATCTCCTTTCATTTTCAGTTCCAAGTATCAAGTTATAGAGACAAGAGAGAGAGTGAGAGAAAGTAATTAAGAGAGAGAGAGAGAGAGAGAGATGATGATGAAGCTGAAGTCAAAGAGGTTGAGCAGAAGCATCTCGAAACTTGGGAGTTGGAACAGAGCATCAGCAACAAGAGATGAGACAAAGGAGGATGAATGCAAAAGTAGGAAGATGAAGATGATGATGATGAATGAAAATGAAATAGAATGGGAGGTTCGACCTGGTGGCATGCTCGTTCAGAAAAGGCACACTACTAATACTGAAGAAGAAGAAGAAGAAGCATTCATCACAATTCGAGTCTCTACTGTCTCCCATTCTCATCACATTTCCATTCAACCCACCTCTACTTTCGGTCAGTTTCTTAATTTCATTATGTCTTTCCATTCACCCATTACATCAATTCAAAATATCTTAATCTAAACTCTAAAGTATTTCAGAGAGTGACAACTTAACTTCTCTTTTCTCTCCCTTTTTCCTTTCAATTCTTCTTCAAATACTAATAAGGTTGGTTTAAGTGATAACCAATTTGATATTACTTATAAAAAGTTTTAAGTTTATGATATTGTGAATGCAATTATATTTATGGAGGGACTTTTTCATTATAATTCAGCCTACAACCCGGGAAATTGCCAAAACCATAAGAANTAGAGTAAAAATTAGGAGAACTGCTTGTGGCGACTTGTTGCAACAAAATTGAAAGGGAAAGGCATTGATGCTATAAAAAATCTATCATGCTGTGAATTATATCTTTTCATAGGTTCAGAGTCTGATTTTTCTTTTATGAAGTTGGAGGACTTCAAGTCCTCTATTTCAGAGTCTAGCAATAATTGTTAGTTTCTTACTTCTGTCAAAATTTTCACTCTTATAATAAAAAAAAGATGAATTAAAGGGCAAGGACTTATTCAACTACTTTATTTATTTATGAGGGCAAAGTCGTAGCCTAATGTGTCGGTAATTTTGGACCCAATGAGCTGATGAATGAATAAATGTGTTGGCAGGAGAATTGAAGATGATACTGTCACTGATGACAAGCATGGAGCCCAGAGAACAGAGGATTTTGTTCAAAGGAAAAGAAAGAGATGATGATGAATACCTTCACATGGTTGGAGTTAGAGACAAAGATAAGGTTCTCTTACTTCAGGATCCTGCCATCATGGAGAAGAAGAACAAGAACCTGCAGATTCGTGTGGCTGCAGGATCAGCCCAACCCATTATTAGTGTATGAATTAATTAAATTAATGACTAAGTTATTAATTAGTACTAACTACTAGGGGGAAGAAAAAAGTGAAGAAAGCTAAGTATAATGATGGGGTCTTTCTTCGCTTTGTTTTAGAATTATAAATGTATTTATAATTTATATTGTGTGGGTTGAATTAAGGAGTGTTAATGTTCAATTAGGATTGGTGTTTAATTAGGCTAGTATACAATATTATTATTATTATTATATTATGCCAGTGTCATTATGGACAGTTTGATGTTTTCAATGGATTATAAAGTTTATATATATATATATTATGAAGTTGGGATGGCCTTTGTCTTGTGTTTAATCATATATGTGAAGCCACGCGTGCACGCGGAAACAGAGATTAACAAAGCTAAAGATAAAGTGATTAAAGTCGAAAGTTGGTAAGGTTGGGACAATTTTATCAGCAACAATAAATAAATAAATGACAGATTTTTAAGGGTCGGGAGTTCTAGTACCTGCAGCTTGTTTTACTGGAAACAGCATATTAATTACTCTTTCCCACAATCCCACTTGTTCAAATTATTGAATAATGGCTGAATTGTAAGAAATTCTTTTAAACATATATATGATCTCGTGTAAGGGAGCCTTTTAATATTTCAACTTTGAAATATTAGCTATATAGACCGTGGACTTTAATTTTTTATGTATAAAATCTCTTTCTATAAGTTTGTTAATTTGTTAATTGACAGTTAATGATTAATCATTCTCAGAATCCACTACTCAATGAATAAAGAATTGGTCACAAAACTTATTATATACACATTGGCTGATTTTGAATAATATTTTTACTGAGTGAAACATAACAATATTTTGTACACAAGAATTGAAGTCTTGGAATTTAAATGTTAAAAGTTGAATTCAACTTAACAATAACGCAAATTTATTTTTCTTTCACCTCTCTTATTGAATGTTCAAAGATTAAAGTATTTTACTACTTTTCACTTAAATCAAAAAAAAAAAGTATTCAAAATCAGCCAACTTTATCTAAATCACACCCTGGCTAGCTAGAATTAGCAACCAATTGGTTCATTTATTCAATTTGGAGCAATAGGAAACAAAACCTGGAAAAGCTTTATTCAAAAGTTGCACACATGAAGAAGTTACAGCAGAAGGAACACACACACGAGTGACGACACAATAAACTAAGAAACCAAATCAAAGCACACTTTATGTGTATTAATTACTTAAGTTTGGGAATTAATTAGTTAAATTTAATTTCCGTCTATCTGGATAAGCTTAGTTTGAGGCTTCTTAACCTCCTGCTTGGGGATGGTAACCACAAGAACCCCATTCTCCATATGAGCCTTCACTTGATCCACTTTGGCATTTTCGGGCAACTTAAACCTTCTCTGAAACTTCCCCCTACATCGTTCCACACGATGCCACTTGTCATTATTGTTCTTGTCGTTGTCGTCCACGTCATCATTATTCCTGTCTCCACTAATCTGAAGAACCCTTCCTTGGTCAATCTCGACCTTGACTTGGTCTTTGTTGAGGCCAGGAATGTCAGATATGAACACGTGGGCATCCTTCGTCTCCTTCCAATCAGTGGGAGTGCTCAAAACAGGACACTTGTTCACCATTGATAAGAATGGATCGAAGGTCTCGTCAGCTCCAAGAAGTTGAGAGATGATCGTAGACATGGTGGTTGTTTTATTTGAAACTTTGGTTATTAGTTTTTGTAACGGGATTTGATTGAGATCGATGAGATGTTCAATTTGCTAGTGTATGTAGTGTGTGTACTGATTGATGACTTGAATAATGATATGGTGATTTGTGGTTATATATATAGGGAAAATAGGGAAGGTCATGAAGGTTCTTGGTGATTCTGTGAGTTGCGAGAGTATGTGTACAATAGTATAAAGTGTGACATGTTCTACCATCTTCTTTTGTTGTGAGAGTGAATATCACTCATTCTGCCTTTCCAAATATTCTCGTTGCTTCCACACCCTGCTCAAAATGCTCATGCTTCTTCTAGTATTTTTATTTTCTTTTACAATATATTAATAATTTAATCTCTTAAATTTGCTCATTTTTGTTCAAGATAAAGATATAATAGCTCAAATTCAGACAAAAAAAAAATAGCTCAAATATAATGTATTTATAAATTTTGGTAATATTAAATTTTAATTAATATTTTAATCATATTGTAATATTTTAATGGTATTGTAATATTTTAATATTAAATTTTAATTAATATTTTAACAAGGTGAGTGAGCCTTGGCGTAACAATAAAGTTATTCTTTGGTGAGTGGTGACCAAGAGATCACACGTTCAAATCTTGAAAATAACCTCTCTGTGAAGTTTAAGACTGCGTACATTTTGACTCTCTCAAACCTTACCTAATAGGAGCCTCGTGCCCTGAATTGCCTTTTATTGTAATTATGTCTTTTATAAATTTACTTTTATAATTTTTTTCGAAATAGTAAGTTACAAAAATTATATTTTTTTAAATATTAAATCATTAACTTATCATTATTTTATTTTGTTAAGTCAATCATTTCTTTTTGTCGTTAGTAGATATCAAAATACCTATGTTCAATAGGTATTTAAAATTTTATTTTTAGGATTTAAGTTTGGATCTAAAGTCAATAGTTTACTAATGAGTATCCTCTATATTCATGTTAATGATTTCAAGAAGAAGGAAATTTAGAAAGTCGTGGATCATCTCATGTATTAAGAGTAGAAAATTTGAATGATTTTTATAAATAAGATGCATGAGTATTTTATATTTTATAGGTAAATTTATGCTACTACATGACAAGCTTTTAATAATAAAAAGCTAATGTGTCCCTCACATAATGAGACAACCTCTAAGGTAAACCCTACGTAGATACCCCTTATATGAAGGTATCCTTTCACACTCATAAAAGGACATTTATGGATCTAAAACACTCATAAAAGTTAAAAGAGTATAGTAAACCCATACATATAAGTAAATAGTAAAAACACATATGACTGTCGCTAGGCATTATTATTTCCAATGGCCATCTGGATGGGTCAGGTCTCCATAAATTTTTTCCCATTTTCTCCTATGTCATTGGATCTGTATTTCAGATAAGTTACGTCAGGGTTTTTTTTTTTTGGCCTGAAATACTCATTCATTCAAACAAAAAGAGAGAATACATCAACCAATACCATCTCTAACAGTGGCAATGTCAGACTCTAAAATGGAAACTAGCGAGGGTGGGGGGTCCAAAACCCATCCTAAAGGACCCAACCTCGTTCCCGAATGTTTGGCAAGCCAATCCGCCGCCAAATTAGCACTCCTAGGGACCCATCTAACAGAGAAACTAGGAGAAATACTAACCAGATGTCTAATATCGTCAAGGATAGGAGCACATCTCCAATCCACAGTAACATCAAAACTATTAACAGAGTTAACAAGATCAGAACAGTCAGACTCAAAAGAACAAGAAGAAAGATCTAAGTTTCTAGCTATAATCAGTCCATGTCTAAGTGCTATGGCCTCCACCATGAGAGAAGAGGCCGCATTTACTTTGAAAGAAAGACCATCCAGCATCTTTTCGTTGCTATCTCTGATAATGATTCCAATACCTGAGCCACCTCCAGCAACATAAGAACCATCCACATTTATCTTCAAGTCATTGCCTTCAGGAGCCTTCCAAAACCTGTCACCGACATTTATAGCACCAGCAGAAGGTTGTTGAACATTAAGCCAGCCATTGATGCGCCAAAATTCCTCCACCCCACTAGCTGCCGCGGACATGATATTCACAGGAAAGAAGGCATGATTCTCAAACACAAGAGAGCATCTCCCTTTCCAAATAAACCAACAAGTCATGCCCATAAAAGCTTTATAAAACTCGGGGATAGTGGGATTTGATAAAAAATCATAACACCAAAGATCAAACCTACTAATATCAGAATCCATAACCCTTAGAGAGAGTGGTTGATAAGTCTGATTTTAGGTAGACTTTTAGGGGGTATTTTATCTATATTTGAATATTATATCTAAAGATTTACCCCCAAAATATCATAGATTTTGGATTCTCTCTCAATCTTCAAATCAAATTGAAAATGTNGTCTCAACATGGGAACAACAGCAAGGGCAAACCTGTGATATGGAGCACTTCCTACGCCATAATTGCTCCTTAGTAGGCAAAGCATTCACCGACGCCCTCCAGAGAAAGTGCTTGACCTTGTTGGGAACCTTCAGGGACCAAATATNCTTTATTTGGTAAATATCATGTTTATAAGTTAGGATTTGGTACTTGTTTAAATCTTTGGGTTGCCTTGTAGATATGGAAAGATCCTCAAAATCTTTTGAAATCAACAACAAAAAGATACTTTCTGATTTGCATACGTCTTGCCCAAAGGTTATGCAAAATCTGAAGTTTCAAGCTAACATGTGCATACGTCTTGCCCAAAGGTTAAGCAGAATCTGAAGTTTCAAGCTAAAATGTGCATACGTCTTGCCCAAAGGTTAAGCAGAATCTGAAGTTTCAAGCTAAAATGTGCATACGTCTTGCCCAAAGGTTANNNNAACTCACCAACCAAAGCATCTTCCATTACTTCAGTAGGGGCGCCAGACAACAGCTTGAACCCCTCAAGATCAGGTATCCACGGATCCTTCCAGAATCTAACACTACAACCATCACCAATGTTCCAACAAAGCCCATTAGAAAGAACCTCCCTCCCACTAAGAATACTAGACCAAGCCCAAGAGGCTCTCGGTCCCTTACTAGCTTCCAAGAAGCTTGAGTTTGGGAAGTAAACTGCTTTCAAGACCCTCACCCACAAGTCCTCCGGATTGTTCAGAATCCGCCAACCAATCTTTGCAAGAAGAGCCCGGTTGAAACTATTAAAATCTTTAAACCCCAGACCCCCATCTTTCTTTGGCTTTGATAGATGATTCCAAGCCTTCCAATGGATCTTCCCCTCCGTCTCCTTTTGACCCCACCAGAAATTAGCCACAATGCTATCAAGCTCCTGACAAGTTTT
>QANZ01011867.1:0-10528 GCA_003254925.1 Chamaecrista fasciculata
TTCTAAATCCTCAAAACTGAATTCTAAAATTTTGGGATCTCACAACCGTTGAGCTCAGGCTTCATTCGGATTCTCCTCTAGGTTGAAGAACGTTTAGGCTCTCATCATAGAGACCTATTGATAGCTACTCTATTCTACTCTATTCTGCCACCAGTTGAGGTGTAGGGGCCTTTCTCGGATGGTCTGAATGCAGAATGACGAATTTTATTTATAGGCTCGAAAATATGCTTGATCCGCAAGTCAAGGAACAAATTTGGACTTGAGCCGTCAGCTGAGCCGGCGACTCAACACGGGGGCGCAATCCAAAATACGTGATTTTTCGATTATTATCTCCGTATCTTGAATCCTAGCCGTCCAAATTATATGTTTAAACTTCGGAATATCCTGAGCCGCGAGATTTCCAATTTGAGCCGCTGGCTCAAATTGAAGGCGCAGCGCAATTTCCGCGCTGAAGATATTTGCTGACGTCATACTCCTCTCAGAGTCCCGCGCCGCTAGAGGTCCTGATTTCGGCCTGCGGCCCAACAAAATGGCGCAAAACATTTTGTGCTTTTTGTGATCCTCTCGTTGATTCTAGATGTTTCCCATTGGTTAGACCCTGTTTGGACATCTGAAACACTGACAAACCCATTAAATAGCACTTATTTATAAAATACAATAAATAAACACTAAATAACCTATTTTTATGCATTTTATTATGCCATACCTTATTAGTGCAGCTTTTAGCACATTAATTGGTCTAATTGCAACATATTATCATTATAAACGAGTAAAAAGAAGACCAAATAACATGTCTATATTTGGGCTGATCAAATCCCCCACACTTAAGACTTTGCACTCCTGAGCAAAGGTACAAAGTAGAAGAAAAGATAACATGCCAAAGAATCAAGGGACTTTCCCAAGTTCATGATTCAAGGCCAACACAAAGTCGTAACCTAGAGCTAGAGAATTCATCAAGCAAGTAACTATGTAAAGTAGTGCGATCTAATTTCTATAAGACCAATTCCAAAAGTGTATCGCTCTCCTCACTAATTGGGTGTTTTCTCTCAAGTCATTCCTTAGACTAAGTTTCCTACCATAGTCTTGTAAAAATTCTCAAGGTCTCCACCACAAGTGTCAAATAATCCAAAATCAAGAGGTCTTTAATAGGGTTGTAATGTCAGAATAAAGGCTAATACTTGTAAGAAGAAATAAAAAGGGAAAAGAAAGGAAAATGGTGTTTAACTCAAAATTTCTCTTCAAGTTTTTCTTAACAATTCAACTCTACTTATCCACCAAAAGAAAATAGCTAGCTCATGTAAGGCTCATTTGAGTCATATGGCCCAAGACTCTATTCTTTCGACTGATCAGTCTTTTTCTCTTGATAAGCTCTTAGGATAATACTTTGATACTTGACCTTCTCAAAGATACTTTTGCTCGACTTATATTATATTTTTTTTATTCTTTTGTCAAGATCTTTCTTTAATAATATTGCTAGCTAAATTCACCCTTGAGAGTTGAATTAAAAAGATCATCTTTATGAGAAAATTTAAAAGTTATACCTTATAGTGTATAGGCTCAAAGGGGCTAACAAGAGATAATTCGTTTATGGCTTGTGTTTGGGATAAAAGGGTGAAGAAACAAATGCCTCTATCATATTAAAGATATTTAATCACATAAAGCTTTGACTAAGAATCAAGATAAGTTCTAGAGAAAATAAAACTAAGAGACTAAAATGTCACTCAAAAGATAGGAAATATTTAGGCTTAAACTTCCAACTAGGCTGGGTTTCTCTCAAATTGGTCTATAAAAATTAAACACTACTACGAAACTAGAAAATTACTTAGATTATTCTAAAGCTATAGAAAACAATTAAGACTAAACTCTTATCATGAGTATGAAATTGTTCACTCAAGACTTTAAAACATATTAAGAATTCAACTATTCGAATTCTACTCAAAGAGTGAAAAATAAAAGTGTAGATTATTTAATCAAACACCAAAATAAGTAGGCAAAAATAATAATTTTAAATTTTAAAATTTATAAGATTTTCAAAATAGTACCTAAAATTTAAAATTTTGGGTAAACCAAAATGTAAGTTACTCTAACTTACTCCTCTCCCCCACACTTAAAAATTAACATTGTCCCCAATGTTAGAATCAAATAGGAGTAAAGAACTAAGGTCAGAGTGTGAATTTCACTATTCTCTCCCCCACACTTAGAAGAACACATTGTCCTCAACGTTAAAGGGAAATAATAAAAATAAGGGAAAGAGAAGAGGGAATTTAAAAATCGGGAAAAATATTGAATTTATAACGAGAAATTAAATTTTTAAAATAGCCCATAAAGATAAACTTGCAACGTTTACCACTCCCCCACACTTTAATGCTCGCATTGTCCTCGATGCACAAGAACAATGAATAAAATAAAAGGGAGAGATAATAAACCAAGCAAAAATAAATTAATTTTCAAAAGGGCTATTAAAAAAAGGATAACTTGAAGGGAATTTCTGTCCTTTTCTAGACCGGAGGAGAATATTTTTTTTGAAAGCTCACATAATAATGATCAGGCAGTGTGACTCAAAACAAAAAAAAAAAAAAATTTAAAATTTAAAAACTGAAAGCAATAAGATAACTTGGGTTGATCCAAACTGACCAAATCACTTTGGTTAGCCGAACGAAAATGAAATCAAAAATAAAATAAAATACTGAAAGCAGTAAAAGCTAACCTACTGGAGTTGTTTCCTCCTCACACTTATCTCGCAAATAAAATTGAAATTAATGAATAAGAGATAAGTGGGAAGAAGAAACAACTTGAAGCTTAGTCTGACTTCAAATTCTCTTTGAAAATCCAGAGGGGCAGGAGGCGTCGACGCTCGAGGGAACATATGAAGTTCCCCTCCCTCTGGTCAGCGTGCTCCTCTTTAATAGTTTCCTTCACACCTATACCACATAAATAAATATAATCATAAATAGACGTTGATGTGAAAATAGGGTCAAGAATAACAAAATCAATATGAGCGAGAGGAGGCTACTCTATTTCAAGTTATTCGCAAATTCCTTGCGAAGGTGGGTTCTCGAATTCTTCTTCTAATTCTTCTTTTTCTTCTAGCACCTTGTCCTTGGAAACTTCAGCTGCTTCCAAGGTGTTTTGATGCATGGTGGGCCAATCATCAATTTCTTGACAATATCTAGAGGGCCCACCATTGCATTTGCAAGGGCTATCTATGTCAGGTAATCAGGTAGAGAGGAGAGATTTGTCATGGTCAAGAAGATTGAAGTCTTCCAATTTAGTTCCATCTTCCTCACTACATTGCTTACCTGTTTCATCACAAGAAAAGGAAAGAGGGGTAACAGAATTAGTATGATCAATCAAAGTCGTGTTACCTTCATCTTTGAAACTTTCCTTAGCTAATTCTTCTTTCCCATCTTCTAAGTCTTCCTCAAGAGATTGCTCATCTTCTAATAATTTGTTATATGCGTCAGTTACCTCGCCATAAAAGAACCATCGAATGAATCCTTAATAGGCCTCATCATCGTTACAATCAGAGTGAGCCACGAGGTCAGATAAGGGGGTAGAAGAGTCATTGCATGCAAGAATATTAGATGTGTGTGTTTTAGTCTCGTCTTGCATCTCATGATCTTCCTCATTACATTGCGGACCTACGTTATCAAAAGAAAAAGAAGAACAGGTAACAGAAAAATTATCATCAATAGACTTAGTGTTACCCTCATCAAAAACAATAATTTCATCCTCATCTTCGTTGTCCTCCTCAATTGATGGCTCATGAACCGCATTTTGTTGCTCACTCAGAAATTGTTCAGGTTCTAAAATGAAATCTTGAAGATGTTGTTCCTCTAATCTCTCAAGTTGAGAATGAGTTGACTCCACTGCTTACTTAGGAGGTAGCATGAGGTCTTCCACAGATTGCTCTAGAGTTGAGTAACTTACACTCATAACTCAACATTCTCGAGTTAAATGCTCAAGCTTCTGTTGCATTTCAACATGTGAGTTCATCTCCACCATACCATTCGCAAAGACTTGTGAAATATCATCAACATTTGGCATTGGTGAGGGCCGGAATGAATTTGTCATGGATGGGATGTTGGGGGTTTCAAAGTGACTTGGGAATTCCCACTCACAATTGGGAGCTCCATAATTGTACCCTTCATCCCTAATACCTTCCTCGATTTGTTGATTATCTTGTTGATGGCTATCACTGTTTTGATATTGGTTACTTCCATAAGACTTGATCTTCTCTACTGATTGTTTCATAAACTCCATAAATTTGCGGGCCTCTGATTTTTTTTCTTCACGTAACTCGGTCAACTTTTGAAGTATGAGGTCAGTGTCCAATTGATTAGACACTTGGGTCGATCCGTAGCCTTCATATTGGTTTGGGTGACCATTGGTCATGGGAGAACAATAACTAGGAGAATAATTATTAGAAGAATTAGTATAATAAGAAGAAGGATCATAATTATAATTATAATTGTAATTAGAAGAATCGAAAGAATCATATGAGTTATAATTATAAGAATGAGGGGAAGAATTATTATTATGATTATAATTATAATTATAATTATAAGAATCGGAAGAATTATATGAATTATAATTATAAGAATAAGGAAAATAATTATTATTATTATTATTATATGCATAAGGAGGAAAATTTTGTCTAGACATCTAAACAAAATATTTCTCAATCACCTAAAAAGAAAAGAATTTAATAAACAACTTGGGAATTTCTTATATATATATATAACTTTTTTTGAAAAAAAATAAAATAATTTTGAAAATAAATATTTATTTTCGAAAATTCAAAATAAAAATGATTTTAAAAATAAATTTTCAACTTAAATATTCAAGAGTCTAGTCAATAATTAAATCAACAAGAATCTTTCTTTAAAAATATTTTAATTCGTCGATGTCCAGGGAGTTTTTATTATTATTGTTGTGTTTAGTCTTAAATAATAGTTCATTAGATTGTTTTAATTCTTCCATAAACAATATTAGTGTGTTTGTTTCACCATTAATAAAGTTTGCTCTTGCACATTCAGTTGAATTGTGGTCGTATGACAGAGTGATCTATCTATTGTTTCTATTATCGCCATTGCTTAAGGATTGTTATGTTCAATTATAAATCGTTTACTTGGTTTGAGTCGTTTATGATTATCATGATTGATCCATATTTCGTGTACACGAGATATAATATTGGATTTGGTTTTGCTTGATATAATTATAATAATAACTTCTTGATTATCGTTATTGGGCTATGATGGTAGACTTCGTGATTATTCTCTAGGGATTTNAAACCATTACACTCACAAGAGAAGTTCCCTGGCAACGGCGCCAAATTTGACCGGGCACTCGTCGTTAGTGCCCGACAAATTAATACTCAAGCTATGCCCGAATATTATATTTATATATAATATAGTGCACAACCCAAGGTCGGATCTCTAAGGAACTTCTTGGATGAGAATAACAATTGATTGTGTAAATAATTACGAATTCAGGTCTAATGTTTTATGGGTTTGGTAATTATAAAGATAAGAACAATAAAATAAAGAACATAAAGAAAACAAGGAAAGGATAAAAGAAATAAGATGGAAAGATGAGAATATGAAATCCCTATAGAAGAATAACGAAGTCTACCATCATAGCCCAATAACGATAATCAAGAAGTTATTATTATAATTATATCAAGCAAAACCACATCCAATATTATATCTCGTGTACATGAAATATGGATCAATCATGATAATCATAAACGCTCAAACCAAGTAAATGATTTATAATTGAACATAACAATCCTTAAGCAATGGCTATAATAGAAACAATAGATAGATCACTGTCATACGACCACAATTCAACTGAATGTGCAAGAGCAAATTTTATTAATGATGAAACAAACACACTAATATTGTTTATGGAAGAATTAAAACAATCTAATGAACTATTATCTAAGACTAAACACAACAATAATAATAAAAACTCCCTGGACATCGACGACCGTTGAGCTCAGGCTTCGTTCGGATTCTCCTCTAAGATGAAGAACATTTAGGCTCTCATCATAGAGACCTATTGATAGCTACTCTATTCTACTCTATTCTGCCACTAGTTGAGGTGCTGGGGCATTTCTCGGATGCTCTGAATGCAGAATGACGAATTCTATTTATAGGCTCGAAAATATGTTTGATCCGCAAGTCAAGGAACAAATTTGGACTTGAGCCGTCAGCTGAGCCGGCGGCACAACACGGGGGCGCAACGCAAAATACGATATTTTTCGATTATTATCTCCGTATCTTGAATCCTAGCCGTCCAAATTATATGTTTAAACTTCGGAATATTAGCACCCTTAGCATATTAATTGGTCTAATTGCAACATATTAGCATCATAAACACGTAAAAAGAAGACCAAATAACATGTCAATATTTGGGCTGATCAAATCCCCCACACTAAAGTCTTTGCACTCCGGGGCAAAGGTACGAAGTAGAAGAAAAGATAACATGGCAAAGAGTCAAGGAACTTTCCCAAGTTCATGATTCAAGGTCAGCACATAGTCATAACCTAGAGCTAGAGAATTCACCAAGCAAGTAACTCTGTAAAGTAGCGCGATCTAATTTCTATAAGACCAATTCCAAAAGTGTATCGCTCTCCTCACTAATTGGGTGTTTTTCTCTCAAGTCATTTCTTAGACTAAGTTTCCTACCATAGGCTTGTAAAATGATCAACCCAAATATTGACATGTTATTTGGTCTTCTTTTTACATGTTTATAATGATAATATATTGCAATTAGATGAATTAATATGCTAATGGCTGCACTACGGTATGGCATAATAAAATGAATAAAAATAGGTTATTTAGTGTTTATTTATTGTATTTTATAAATAAGTGCTATTTAATGGGTTTGTCAGTGTTTCAGATGTCCAAACAGGGTCTAACCAAAGGGAAACGTCTAGAATCAACAAGAAGATCACAAAAAGCACAAAAAGTTTTGCGCCATCGTGTTGGGCCGCCGGCCCAAATCAGGACTTCCAGCGGCGCGGGACTTTGAGAATAGTATGACGTCAGCAAATATCTTCAGCGTGGAATTTGCGTTGCGCCGTCGATTTGAGCCAGCGACTCAAATTGGAAATCTCGCGGCTGAGGATATTCCGAAGTTTAAACATATAATTTGGACGGCTAGGATTCAAGATACAAAGATAATAATCGAAAAATCGCGTATTTTGCGCTTCGCCCCCGTGTTGAGCTGTCGGTTCAGCTGACGGCTCAAGTCCAAATTTGTTCCTTGACTGGCGGATCAAGCATATTACTCAGGGCTATAAAATAGAGCTCGACGTTTCATTCTCAAATCGCCAATTCTGAGAGCTCAAAGAGTAGAGAGCACCGTAGAAAATAGAGAAATATTCTTCATCTCAAAGTTCTGGTGGGATTATGGCAATTCAATCTGATATTGTTCATCTTTCCACCATGAGCAGCTAAACAGCTACGCCCGGAGGAGCATTGGAGGAAAGCATGAACTAGGGTCTACATTTAAGGGAGTTTTCTCACACTTGAATTAGGGTTTTACTTTCTTGTTCTTGATTTCTTGTTGAACCTAAGAACTAGTTATAATTCCTGTTTATTGATTAAGAGCTTGGTGTCTTGACAATATTTTTTGTTATTAAGATTTATGATTCTTGATCATTCTTTTATCATCAGTTGAATGAAGGTTTCCAATTCTAGTTAGGATTTATCTTGTTTAAGGTCTTTTCATGATTAAATTGTTAATCTAGGTCATTAAGTAATTAATGACTACCTTAGGATGATTTGTGAGAGATCCTCTACTTATCGTTAGTGGTGATGATTGCTAAAACCAATCGCTCTGTTGGGTATCTTCTTAATTTGGTAAATTCGTTTATTATTTATTGTTTTCTTTCAATCTAGTCCTTTAATTAAAAATCACTAAATATTTATTGCTGAATTAATTCGTGTCTTAGGTATTAGATCAACAATCCAAACGATTTCCTTTACCTCTTTCCGTTTAGTAAGAATTAAAGTGCTATTCGCTTTTAAACTATATAAGTAAGTTCCTCGAGAGATCGACTCGGATTGCACCACTATAGTGCATTAATTCCGGTATTTTGACCACCATATGACGGGGTCCGGTCAAAATTGGCGCCGTTGCCGGGGAACTATCCTTTAAGTTTAACGGTTAATAGTGCCAAATTCTTACGAATTCGGTTTTCTTTGGTTTTGCGTGTCTTAGGGAGTCTAGTTTTTATTTTGTTTATTTTGCTTCGTATTTATTTAATATTTAGTGAGTCATAGGTTTGTTTAGTTTTTCAATATTACAGTTTCTAGGGTTTAATTAGTGTTGCATGCCTAGGAAGGATAAGGCAACTTTGAATCCTTTGAATCCTGAAATTGAAAGAACCTGTAGGAAGCTAAGAAAAGAGAAAAGATTAAGAAATTTAGGTGAAGATAATTATAGACCCATAGAGCTTAATTCTGAACCGGAACTAGAATTAGATATGGGTGACAATAACCCTGGTCTGGATTTGGAGCAACGTCAGGTTAATAATGCAAACAATAACATAGCTCCACAACCTAACCCTCAACGACCTGCGCTTAGGTCAATTTGGGATATTAATCAAGAGGAAAATGATGTTGCACTGGATAATCTGCAAAATGCTTACCCTAACTTTGACTTTGAATTTGACATCAAGGGTCCTATATTGAATAACCTTCCTAAATTTCATGGATTAACTGGTGAGAATCCTTACTCACATTTGACTAATTTGCGCATGAATTGCAGGACCATGAAGCCCAGAGCTATTTCAGTAGAGAACTGTATGTGGAAGATCTGTCATCTCACGTTGGAAAGGAAGGCTCGAACATGGTACAATAATCTTCCTAGATTCTGTGCAGATGCCTACTCTTCATGGAGACATCTTCGTCGAGTTTTCCTCAGTCATTACTTCCCTCAAACCAGAACTGCAGCAGCCAAGAAGGAAATAGTTGCTGCCACACAAGATGCTATAGAAACTTCCTTCGACTTCTGGAACAGATTTATGGATACGCTTGATGCCTGTCCAAACCATCAGTACTCCACAAAAAGCCTGGTGGAATTCTTTGTCAACGGTCTAGATATTGAAGAGACAAGGATGTTAAACGCAGCCGCTAATGGGAGAATCTATGACAAACTAGATGCAGAGGCGTGGGATTTGATCAGGAAAATTTCACTCGATCGTCAACATGAAAGTGTGAGGGATATTAGGTCAGTCAAAGCAGTTGGAGTCTCTACAGCTGATCCGGATCCCTTACTAGAGAAGATAGCAAATAGTTTGGATTACTTAACAATTAGAGTCAACGAAATTTCCTCAATTCAGCAGACTCAGTTTCAACCCCCACAGGCTCAGTATGCTCCTCAAGTACAATATGCTCAACCATCTCCTCCGAGCCTAGCCATGGTTGCTGCTTCCTGTCAAAACTGCAATTCACCGATGCACACTCTCCAAAACTGTCCCTTCACTGAGTGTGAAGAGGTTTCAACTATGTATCAACAAAGACAAGGACAGTTTCAAAGAAGAGATCAACTTGCTCCAACATATAATCAAGTGTGGCAGAATCATCCTGGATTTAGAGGGGGAGGCGGTAATCAAGGGGGAACTTCTTCTTCCGACAATTATCAACAAAAGCCTACCTCCAATGCCATTGTTCCAACTGAGCAAAAGTCTAGTAACACTGATACCCAACTGTTGGAGATTGTGCCCTAGGGCCAATCATTTTATAGATATGTTGAGAACATATCAATTAATTTATGGAGATAAATTAATGGTTAATTATCATATTATTAGCATGTTTACTATGATAACAATCCGTGATTAATTATGAGATAATTAATCTAAACCGTCCCTGGTCGCTCATTCAAGTGGGAACTTGAAATGAACTAAGACCAGCATGACCTCGGTGCATAGAGATGCATACACTAGATGTTGGTACGAGAGTCATGGTGCAATTACGTAAGGTGGTTAGGAGTTGCTGGACATGACCCGGAGAGTCCTGCATGGGTTTAGTCATCAGCTTGCCTCTCCTGTACACCTGTCACGACGCCTTAGACCTGAGGTCATCATTATTCCGGCGTTGCAGTTGGCAGACTTTGGCTTAGTCTAACGTTGCCCGTAACAGGGTAGTCATAAGGGCTAAGTACAGGTTTGGTTAATTGCCGTGCTGAGGAATGTGCACTGACCAAAATTGGGATTTTGTTCCCCATTAAATTGGGAGATATCTTACTGGCGCCCTCGATGAATATCTTACTGGCGCCCTCGATGAGTCTGTCCAGGAAAATGCATGGCCATGCTAGATATTGGGACTTACTCAAGGAGATCGAGAAACTAAAGGTTTGGATCATGGATGATTTTCCCGTGCCTGGTCCATAACCAAGATATCGCAGAACAATAGGGTCGGTGCCATGGAGGTACTAAGGTTAAGTCGGTTTTGGTAAAAAACCGATAACTGACGTGTTTTGGGTAGTCGTGATGGCTTGCTAGAGTCCGCTCACG
>QANZ01011883.1:0-12444 GCA_003254925.1 Chamaecrista fasciculata
ATTATGTCTTGTCTTAAATTTTCTACAGCTTTAAATAATTGGTACATAATTAATAGAGATTAATTATTTGCAATTTAAATATTGGGAAATAATAAATTAAATAATTCCTAAAAGTTAGGAGATTATTGATTTATAAAATTCCCTAATATTTAATTGAGGATGGCGCCTCATATTAAGGTGATTTAATTAATAAAAATGTTTTATTAATTTAAGTCATGATTTGAATTTGAATTTGAGATTCTAGATTTGAATTAAGATATTGGGGTAATATTTTAATTCAATAATGAATCTAAATTCAGAATTCAAAATTTGAATTAAAGATATTATTGTAATATTTTAATTCAAAAACCTTGGGATAAAATAAGTTGGTTATGACTTCCTAATTTTAGGAGTTATTTTTGATTTATAAAATTCTCAATAAATGGAGCAACTAGGCGCCTATCTTAGTGTGTCCCATTGGGGAGATTTGATCTCCCATTTGATTCTCTAAGATAGGGATTTGAATTTGAATTAAGATATTCTAAGAATATTTTAATTAGATATTCAAGTCTTAAAATATGATATTATCAGAATATCATGGATTTTATATTTATAAAATTAGTGTAATTTTAGTAAATATAAGAGATATAAGTCGCCTAGCTCCAAAAATACAACACAAGTCATGCCAATTGTTGCACAATTGAGAAAACCCTAGTTTTGCCTAGCAAAGTCGACTTTCCTCCTTGTTGAGAGAGAAAATTCGCCACCCACCTTCCTAGAGAGAGAAGTCGATTTTCTTCTAAGGGTTAGAAGAGTTATCGAAAGTTGTGGGTTCTAAGGGTTTTTAGAGAAGAAGAAGAACAAAAGGAGTTTTGTTGCTGTCTTCTTCTTAGTGGCGCCATTCACCTGGAGTTCAGAGAAGGAGTTCCTGAATTCACAAACTGTAGATTGGATCCCGAGTCTCTTTGGAGAAAGAGGCGTGGAGGCTAGCACCTCGTGTTCGGGAAACTGTTCGTGTGGATCACCGGTAGAGGAAGGACGTGGAGACGGACTTCTAGACTCACCAGTATCACCAATCCGATTGAAAGCTTGAGGTATAACACTTTTCATATCTGGTTTTAAATTCAGCTAGCGGATCTCAGGGTTGGGTTTTCCTTGGGGCGCAAGTTTTTTTTAATTTACGTTTCTTCCGCTGCGTGTTTCCCCGGGGATTTCCCAACATTAATAAGATATTTAAGAGTCAAAACAATACTTGAGAGAAAACCCTAGAGATGGATTATCATAGTTCGTTCATCATAAAGACTAAATAATGAATATGCATTTACTTTTCTATGTTAGAACATGTATTTAAACTATAAACACAATCAAGCAAACAATAGAGAGGGTACAACATTAGGATAGGTCCATAACTGGATTCATGAGCTATTTGTCAAAGCTCTTCGAGACAATCTATATTATTGTCACATCGGAACAATAAACAAACATATGTATATATATATATCAATAACGATCCTAGTTATGCAAACAAGTTATTGTAAAACACTATTTAGCAAACCCTAAAGAGCTACTTCATTAATCGTGAGAGAGACTGCCTCCGGGAATGTCAAGGTCCCATTACTTTAACGAAATATGATCTATGACTTATATATAACGAACTTTAACAATTACACTTGAAAGAGTTAGTCATACCTCATAAATGCAACATCAACATCTGGACTTAATCAACGAAACATGGTGAACTCAAGTCACATCCTTGAGGCATTCCTTGGAGTAAATTAGTCGAAGTCAGTGCTTTGAGCGTGGAATGACGACCTCTATTTATAGTGTGGAGTAGTGTGCTTGATCTGCAAGTCAAGGGAAGATTTTTGCCTCTGGGCCGTTGCGGCCTAATACAAGGCGCAACGAAATATTTGCGATATTTCGATTATATCTTCGTATCTTGAATCGTAGTCGTGCAAAACATACTCTACTGCTTCTGAATATTCTGAGCCGCGAGATTTCCCATTTTGAGCCGCTGACCCAAAGAGACGGCACAAACTCAATATCTTCTGAAGCTTATTTGCTGACGTCATATTCTGGAATATTCCTGCGCCGTGTGAATCACCGAATCTGGGCCGACGGCCCACGTGGCGGCGCAAGGATTTCCTGTGCTCAACGCGATCTTCTGGAATATTCTGACATTTCCCTCTTGGTTTGGCCTTGTTTGGATATCTGAAACACTGAATAAACCATTAAGTAGCACCTATTTATAAAGTATAATAAATAATGCTAATTAACTCATTTTATCTACTTTATTCCACCATACCTTAGTGTTGTCCTTAGCATATTAATTGGTCTAATTCTAATATATTATTATTATTATAAACATACCAAAAGAAAGCCAAATAACTTGTTCACTTTTGGGCTGATCAATCACTTACTTAAATCATTTGACATTTCAGTTTTATTTTCATTATTTTCCATTTATAATAGTAAATCAATCAATCGGGAATGTCAATAAAAAAGGAGATTAATGAGAAACTTGTTGTCTCCCTAGGAATTGGGGGTTTAGATGAAGCATTTATAAAAGTTATAGAGGCGGTCATAGCCTCTAGAGTTTTAAGTCCATAACTAAGTAAAAAGTAATGAGTGTTTATTATTTTAGTTTGGTTATATAACTGTTCATATCCTGATTATTTTTTTTTGCGTATGAAGGTTGAATGTGGGAAACAATAAAGAGATTTGCTATATGTATGACCCACCTGGTACTAGAAAATCTACGATGATCCAAAAATTAGCTAGCATAATCGTTGGTGCAAAACTTTGCGTAAATATATATTCCTCATAATTGTTACATTATCATTTTTAAGCTAAGTATTTATCAACTAAATTTTTATGTTAAAAATTTTCAATTCATCAGATTTGCTAAATGTGTAATACATCTACATTTTCTCAAACTAATCTAATTAATGGTTGATTCTTTTATTATAAGACGATGATATACTCCTATGCACGTGTTCATTTTTGATGAGATACACTACATTGCTGGCGTAAATTTGCTTGTTGTAAATTTTCAACCTATTTAAAATTAAAAAATTAAGTTTCAATGATTTTATGAGTAATTTTATGTATAATTACAAAATAGAAGTGGGACTAATCTAACTCCAATTGAAAATCGTATTGTCAATGAGTTGTTGATGATGGTAAGAAAATATTCACATAGCAGTGTCTGACTATTCACAAGCCACATTCTTCATATCATGCATTAAAAACTAAATGTTTATTTTTTTTAGATGGATACAACAAAGAGATACAACAATAGCATTTTCTTCACTACAACTAATAGATTAGATATAGATTAGATATAATGATCCGATAGTCTTAAGGTATGTGTTTCTTAAAAATAATATTAAACAAATTACTTTATATATTTGCTAAAATTAAAATAATTGTAAAATTACTTTAGGCCTTGGAGAATTGACTTGGGTTCCTCCCCCAAATGAAGAGGGAAGATTACAAATTTTAAAAATAAACATAGCAAACTTGCAAGAAGAGGGAGTCCTCGAAACTACGTTGATTTGTGTGAAGTGTGTAAGTATTTCATTTTATAATCATATTGTAATTAATTAATTGTTAATTATCGGAATTCAATAGATTATTTTATTTGAAATTATTTTATAGCGACTTTAATTGAGGGTTGCATTGGAGCTGAGTTAAAAGAGCTTGTTAAGAAGAAGAAGGAGGAGGAAAGAAAGAGATGAAGGTTTCCCTAGCAAAGAGATTTTCTAAATGTTAGAGAACAAAACCTTCCAGCACATATGTAAGTTCAATTCATTCGTGTTTATCTATTTCTTTTTCTTAAGTAGAAACTCAGATTTTGTTACACTTCTTTAATAGCATCGCCATCCCAACAAAGGACAAAACATCACAAATGTTTCTCAGATTATGGGGGATACCAAGAACAACGGTGAAAGTGGATTTGATTTATTTTTCAACCAATTCAATTTTTACTAAAAGTTTTGTATGATTTTGTTTTGTAGATGACTACAAAAGATTTGAGCATCATATTGTTCAAGTTAGTTAGAAAACATGTACTTCCTAATACTGCCTATTGATTAATATGATTGTATAAATAAAATAATTTTTAAACATTTCTCTCCATCACAGTTGTCCTCGGAGAACCAAACTGTCTCTTTTTTTAAACAAATTACTTTATATATTTGCTAAAATTAAAATAATTGTAAATTTACTTTAGGTCTGGGAGAATTGATGTGCACATCAGGGTTCCTCCCCCAAATGAAGAGGGAAGATTACAAATCTTTAAAATATACATAAAAAACCTACAAGAAGAGGGAGATATGGAAGGAAAGGTGTTAGATGATTTTTCAGCATCAGCCTGCAAACCCTGTGCCTGTAGGTATTCGTTCTGCCTCTCTTACTAATGAATGTTGGCCCTCTTCCCCCACTTCTTCTGATATGGTTATGCAGTTTCTGCTAGTACTGATCAGGTTTGTTGGTTGAAGCCTGCTAATGGAAGCATTAAACTTAACACTGATGGGTCTTTTTTTGATACTCACTCTGATGTTGGGTTTGGAGTGATTGCCAGGAACCATGATGGTTTGGTTGTTGAGGGTATCTTTGGTGTCATGAGAACTTTTTCTGCCTTTGCTACTGAGGCCTATGCTCTCTTGAATGCTTGCAGGTTAGCTTCTTCTATGCAGGTTGTTGAGGTAGTGTTTAATTGTTAATTATCCAAATTCAATAGATTATTCTATCTAAAATTATTTTATAGTGACTATGACTAAGATTTGGACTGGTGTTGTGTTAAAAGAGCTCGTTAAGAAGAAGAACAAGAACTAGGAGGGAAGAAAGGATTAAGGTTATTTTGAACAAAAAAAAAGATAATGCTTATCGGGAGAAGCTGAAGCAGTCGCACTGGGAGAAGCTGTTTCAATCGCTACAAGAGGAGGGGGAGAAGAAGGAGGAAAGAAAGCGATGAAGGTTATTTTGAACCAAAATAAAAAGATAATGCTTATCAAGAGAAGTTGAGGCAGTCGCACTAGGAGAAGCTGTTTCAATCACTACAACTCTGGATCATATAGTTCAGCGAGATTATGGAGTAGAAGATGAACTGGGCTTTTAAGAAGAGGCATCGCTAGATCTGGTTGCTTGTGATCCACGTTCCCTAAAAGACAAATCAGAAAAGTGTCCTGCTTTTAATTACTTATTTCATGCACACACCACCGCATAAGAGAACTCGAGAGGAAGGTTTGAACTTTGAAAGGGATGAGAAAGTAGATATGGGATGGAGAAAGAGAAAGAGAGAGATGAATGGGAAAGGAAGAAGAAGAGATGTAGTTTAAAGAGAAAGAGATTGATGGTGACCTTGATATTTTAATTGCACTCTGCTTCAAGTGTTTTTGTACTATGTGTAGATTATTTTATTCTTTGGATACTAGCTTGAACCTATACCCCAATCCATCCATCTAAAGCATTGAATCACAAAAGCATGAGTGTGCTAGTACTCTTGGCAGTGAGCTGATCCTCTACTGTCCAATTTCTATGTTATCTCTGTTGTCCACAAATACTAGACCATTAATTGTATCTAACCATCTACCAAGTGCCATGTTGGGTCATTTTCTTTGCAACCAAAGCATAGTAAAAAAACCTTTTAGCAAGTGGGTTTCGTCTTTTTTCTCGCCATCCTCAATCACTTCTAACAACTTCATCGCCATTCCCTCTCCATATCATTCCCTTCACCATTTCTAAACTCACAAGAGTACTTATCCAATAACCCTCATTTTCAACTTGGAAGTTCAATAGAAAGTAAACCCCCAATCCATCTTATCCATTTTTCAACCATTTAATTATCTAAACATCACTCCCATACCAAAACTATCAAATTAATTTATACAATGATAAATAAATTATCAAGATACAAAATGCGAGAGAGAATTAGAGATTGAGGAGGAAGAAGATAAAAATCTGTAAGCAAAATGGTTTGTTTTATGACGTGGTTGAGGAGAAGAAGGAAGAAGATAAATTCTACTGTTTTGGGGCAAATAAAAAAATCCATACATGGAACTTGATGAATTGTTGGATAGAATTAACGGTCTAGATTTTTTAAAAGTAGAGACAACATCAAAATTTGAACACCAGCGGATCCATTGCCCTCATGGCACTAGTAGCCATGATAATTATAGCATATTAGCACTGCACAAAATAATAAATTACCTTGAAATTTGTTTAAGCCTTAAAGACCATCAAGTGCGTTGGTATATTTTCTCTTTCGTCTTTTATTATTATTTTTTGAATGATTGATGAAATAAATACGGATGTGGAGCACATTCTCAAATAAAAAAAACGAGGAGAAAATTTGAATGGCTCAGATTTTCTTCTACTTTTTTTGGGTGATGGAATGACTTATATTTGATTAGTAGAAAATGGTGATGGTAGGGTAAGATAGGAAAGTGGATCCTCTGCATTTTTTGTGGATTTTAGAGAGATAAAGAAAGGAATAGAGAGAGAAAATGTGAGTCCCACACATTAATTATTTTATGGAACCCACATTTTTCTCTTTCTACCTCTTTCTTTATCTCTCTAAAATGCACCAAAAAATATAGAGATGAAATGCTGAGGATTCGAATCTGGTAGAATAGTAGACAACAACTTGAAACATGACACGAAAGTATCAAAACACAGATTTGATCAGTTTTTATTAAAAAATAAATACATACATTGAATCAAAGTGTCTAGTCACTTCAAGAATGTCTCATCTTTGGTGCTAGTAGCTACTATAATGTACATACATAAAATGTAGAGTAAACTAATAATTTTATCTTTAAAAAATCATCAAATTAATAACTCAGTCTTTGAAAGATTGAAATGTACAATTTAGTATCTGAAAGATCAAAATATTAAATTAATTAGTCCTTTCGTGGATAAATAGTATATTGTTTGAATCTTTCAGGGACCAAAAAGTATACCATTATGATTTTTCAAGGATTAAATGTATATATATTTTAATTTTTGAGGGACCGAGCTGTCAACTCAGTAATCGTTCAGGGTCCAAATTATTAATTTACTCTAAATTGTAAGATAATTTATTGTTTGCACGCATAGCTTTTGGCTTTTAGTGGGTATTTTTTATACTAATTATCCTTTTATTAATCCCTGAAATTATGTTATTGGTAATGTGATGTCCCAGTGTATCAGGGGTGGAACTAAGATTTTATTGTAGGGGGGTCAATCATTTTTTTCAACTATCATGTATGTCGTCAATAAACATATAAGAAAAAATATATATATTGATGAAGCTACGAATTTTGAATGATAGAATAGATCATAGAGTTAGATAGCTAATGACATAATAGAGCGGTCCTGCAAGAAAAAGACGGAGGGGTTGGATCCCCCGTAAGCACTTCGATGCCAATGTTAGTACTGGGCATTTGGGAAGAAATGAGAATTCAGAGAGTGAAGAGTTTATGCAAGAATACGAGTGTGTGTACCATACAAGAAGACCATAATAACCTATTTATAAGCGCTCGTAAGGATAATGAAATTGTCTACCTTTGAGCACAAGTTAACGAAGTTGTTACGACAGTTGAGATACTTGGTTAGTAGATAATTCTATTATCATTTTGACTGTTGGAGACTGTGTGGGAGAAATCTTTAGGGGGATGCCTTATCACTAGTCCCCTAAGTCTTCTAGTACTTGTTACTAAGGGAGACTTGTGAAGCATTTTTTGCCCAGACTGGAACGTTTGGGATCCTCTTGTGAAAGGGATCAGTCAAAGGGATGAAGAAAGAAGGAAAATCCCTGGAGAAAAAGGGTGATTTCTAAAAAGGGATCCCGAAGTATGAAGACTAATGAAGACCCTAGGATTGGGACACAAAGGGGGATCCTGAAGACGGGGTCCTTGATCCAATCGTGGAGGGGGATCCCCAAATGGGGACCCTTGAAGAGGGTGTCCTTGATCAAACAGAGTCGTTAGATTTTCTATCTTCTCATTTCTCTAATCGCGCAGGGAAGAGAGAGAAATGGGGGCGTGTCGTGGCTGACGTGGTAGTTCCTTAGTGATCGAACTCCTACACGATGGGACAACAAAGTTATAGAAGGGAAGAGACATTTTTCTTCTTCCATAGTCCCAAGAAAAGCTTCTTGCATATCCTAGAAGATTTCTCCGCAGATTTAATCCACATTCTCCTTTTACGAACCGTTCCTCGCTTGCTCTGTGAATTCCTTTAAAGGAGAATTTGACGCTTCTCTTGCGAATTCGTCAGTTTACTCAAGTTAGAGTGTTTTCGAGTTTGGATTCTACCAATTTTCTTTATCAGTGAGTTTTTGTAACTCTGTTTTCTTATTTTTTTTAATAGCTATTAGGATCTTTCCTTCTCACTTTATCGGCGATTTCCAACCTTACTTCCGTTTATCGAAGATGTTAGGTAATTTCTCTTTTCATGTAAAGATTTCTTTGCTGTTCAAATGCAAAAATGGCCAGAGGATCGAGGCATTATCCTGTGGAAACAAAAATAGGGTTTTGGTCCTGGGTTTACCACGAATCGGAGGATGAACGGGAGGAAGGTCCTTCCTTGGACCCGGGAAGGCGAGGCCAGGCGAGCACGTCTTTGGCCTTTAGAGAAGTCCTAAGTAATTTGGGGACTCGAGGTATAGTCATAGACCCTAACCCTCCTTTGGAGTTTGAGGGAGTTTATAACAGTTTTTTAGAAATGGTGTGATCAGTCACCGAGAGCGAGTTGAGTGTGATTACTCAGATTTCTGGTGTCTTTTGTCTAAAGGGGTTCCTGTAGGTAGGAGAGTGCAAAATGCCCGATCTTTGTATATTAGATTCAGGATGGTTCACTCTTTGGCTAAGAAGTATTTGCCCGAGGAGCATGGTTTCACTTAATTTATTTCTTCCTTTGTCCTGTAGTGTCACTTACACTGATGGGGTAGGCTTTGCTATTTATGATTTTTTTTTCTTTACTAAACTAGGAATTAGTTTTCCCTTTTCCACTTTTGAGTTCAATATTTGTCCTACCCAACTTCATTACAACGCTTAGTTGTGCATTTGTGCTTTCGAGTTATTTTGTGATAAGTTGGATGCTTATCTAATCGTAGAGGTTTTCTTTCATCTTTTTAGGGCCCAGTGCTAGGACCTTGGGAGTTGGGTGGAGATTTTACCACACCCTGAGAAAGTTTATTTCTTGAGAGGGATCCCCTATTTGCCTTGAATTTAATAATTATTAAAAATTTTAAAATTAAAAAATATATATTTCATTATATTTTTAAATAAAAATTTTAATTTTTTTATAATATATTATTATTATTTTATTTTAATGATAATTTTTTATTTGAAATAGTGGGAAGTTTTTTTAGCCATCCAAGTAGTGGAAAGTTACTTAAATTCCTTAACAATTTTTTTTACTCTTTTAATATTTCATAATAAAATTAATTTTGACCAACCAAAATACTCCTCACACATATATAATAGTATAGATATATATATACACCCACGCCACAAACACATATATAAATTATAATATATATATATTTATATTATGTTATTATATATAATATAATATTATGTATTTATATTATTTTGAGATATGTATTATATTAATCTAATTACAGAAAAATTATTTTAGTCCCTAAAATTATATAATTCAACAAGTCAATACTTGAGTGATCAAAATATACGATTTTTATATATTGGTAATCATTCCTATATTTTTTCGGCTATATTGGTAATATTTTTTTAGTATCAATGGTCATTTTAGTTATTACAATTTATGGTCCTTCAGTTTTTACGATATTAACAGTTTGGTCCTTCAATTTCTTTTTTGGTCATTGAGAGTTTGACATACAAACCCGATCATTGATAATTACAATTTTTTTAAAGGCTCACGAGTAATGAAATAAAATATACAATTCACTCTATGAATTTTGTAACCATCAATGATTTGTTCCTCGGTTAAATTAAAAGATTAAAAAAATAATAATTTAGTAAAAAATAAAAATAATAACATTTTATATTTTTGCTATATATATATATATCATTTAAATGGAAAACAACATATAAAGATTTTTTTTAAGTGAATTATAAAGTTTTTCCATCCCCATAACTACATAATTTTAAAGAAATAAATTTTTAAATGTATTATTATTTCAAAAAAATTAATTTTTTAAATAAAATAATTATCTTATTTTTTATGTATTGTATACTATTGAAATTATTTATCAAATTCTGCATAATTATTTGTTGTTAGTTGAAGATAAATTATGTAGTCTCTGAATTTGTAAAGATTATTCTATTATGGTTTTTGAATTTATTTTTTGATCATTTAATTTGAGAGAGAGACCCAATAATTGATGAATGCGACTTTTTACGGGCCGAGACATACATTTTACTTATTTAAAGACCGATTCGTTGAATCTATATAAAATCATGGACCAAAAAGTAGGTTTTTAAAGATTTATATGTTATTTACATTTTGGTCATTTCATTACATAAAGCAACTCCAACTTTTATTACAAATATTCACCTTTAGTATAAATTCCAAGACAATTTCATTATCATTTCATTTCCACAACCAAACACCTAAAACTTATCATTCTGGAAACTCATATCTCAAAGAGGTCATTTTTTATCACAAAATTGTAATACAAAAGGTTCTCTCTCATAAAAGCCATGTAGAGCCTAGTTCATATGACAAGTACAATAAAAAAAAAAAAACAAGACTACAATACTATGATAACAGTCTTTGAAGGATGGACGCTTCAAAATGAGGGCGTGTCATGACACGTATTCAACACTCGTATGATATCCAAATGATATATTTTTATAAGTTTTTGAATATAATTTTTTTGTGACTTTAACAATAGAATATAATAACACATATGATATATACTATATATAGATTTTATAAATTATAAATTTTTAAAGTTTTGATAAAAAATTATAAATTTTAATTATTTATATATATATATAAATATATGTCATATCATGTCATGTAATTTTAAAAATTAAATGTGTCAATGTATATGTAGGTGTGTCATGTCTTGTGTCTATGTCACACCAAACCTTAAAGGGATAGGAGTGAGAATTAGTGCATAGAAGGCAATGGAATGAAATAAAAATGCTTGAGATTTTTCCTATAGATACAACAAACTATATGGGAAATCTCAATTTTTGGCCCAAAGGAGAATGGAATTTCCAATGTGAAATTATGGTAGTGCTCACTTTGGATGGATATCCAAGATATTCATTCAAATTCATCTATAAAAAATATTCAATATTTGTTTGCTATTGAATATTTCTTTATCTTTAATAAGATAAAGTTAAGTTATTTTTAATTACTAGAGAAAACTTTCCCATTTTTTTTGACCTGAAAAACTTTTCCAATTTTAATTTCACCATTACACAATGTATTATTAAAATTGGGAGTGGATCAACTACATTATGAAGTTAATACATTTTAAGTTGAGAAGCACAGTGTTTTTGGGTATGCAAAATCATGGGTTTTATGGGTTACAAAATTTAAATCAAACAACTTAATACTTCAACCTCATAATTCAGCTAATCCACTCCATTAGAATCACGATTTTTTTTTTCAAATCTGAGTTTTAAAGCTGTCGATGGCTCATACAACATTAATTATTATTTTTTTAGAGTATTTAATTTGGTTGTTCAATTGAGAAAGTCAGAAAGACATCATTTTGCAATGGAGAGTCTAATATGACATGTAAATATTCCCAACATGGAAGGATTTTTTGTTATTTATTTTGACTGTGTTCTGTAGTAAAATAAAGTTTAAGTTATTTTTAAATTTTAAGGAATAATATGGGAAAAAGCCAAAGGCCGAAATTGTATCTTTACCTATTTGAAATTCTGTTTGGACAAAAAAGGTTTGAGTAAACTCCCAAACTGGTCCCCGAATTATTGGGTCGCTGACAGATTGGTCCCTGATTTATGGAAATTGACAAATACGTCCCCGAATTTTACTAACGTTAGTCAAATTGGTCCCTGAAGCCGTTAACTGCTGACGTGGCACGTTAAGTGCCACGTCAACAGTTGGAAAACAAAAAAAAAAAAAAAAAAAAAAAAAAAAAAAAAAAAAAAAAAAAAAAAAAAAAAAAAAAAAAAAAAAAAAAAAAAAAAAAAAAAAAAAAAAAAAAAAAAAAAAAAAAAAAAAAAAAAAAAAAAAAAAAAAAAAAAAAAAAAAAAAAAAAAAAAAAAAAAAAAAAAAAAAAAAAAAAAAAAAAAAAAAAAAAAAAAAAAAAAAAAAAGCCAACTGTGCGTGCCACATCAGCATTAATAAAAAATAAATATTTCATTCAAAATTCAAATAGGTCCCTGAGTTATATTTTTATCTCATTATTCTCAATTTCCCGTCTTTTTCATCATCTTCATTCATTTTAGTCCCAAATACTCAAAATAAAATTGTAAAATGTCCCAAAACTCCTCCAAACATTCCAGTTTAGTC
>QANZ01011883.1:14744-26280 GCA_003254925.1 Chamaecrista fasciculata
TGGAATGTTTGGAAGAGTTTTGGGACATTTTACAATTTTATTTTGAGGATTTGGGACTAAAATGAATGAAGATGATGAAAAAGAGGGGAAATTGAGAATAATGAGATAAAAATATAACTCAGGGACCTATTTGAATTTTGAATGAAATATTTTTTTTATTATTAATGCTGATGTGGCACGCACAGTTGGCTTTTTTTTTAGTTTTCCAACTGCTTACGTGGCACTTAACGTGTCACGTCAACAGTTAACGGCTTCAGGGACCAATTTGACTAACGTTAGTAAAATTCGGGGACCTATTTGTCAATTTCCATAAATCAGGGACCAATCTGTCAGCGACCCAATAATTCGGGGACCAGTTTGGGAGTTTACTCAAAAAGGTTTTTAGGGTGATTTCGAAATAAAGATCCGTTTAGTTTTGAGGGGAAAAAAAAAATAAAGATCCGTTTATGGATGGCCCAAAACATGAAAGAGGTCCAATGTTGTTTTTCAGCTAAACCCAACAAATATTTTTTCAGTCAAACCCAATAAATACTTGAAAGTCAAATAATTTTACTTATGCAATATTCTTTTTGACAACAAAAAAAACAATATTCTTTGACATTATCAAAATATCCTGTAAATTTTGTTAAAATATTCAGAATATAATATTTTCAATAATTGCTTTTTACAAAATTAATTTAACTCAGTATTAAATTTAGAGACTGTCTGCATGTTTTACAAGTATTTATATACCTCAACATATATGTGAGCTTAAAAATAAAGAGAGGCCAAGTATGGTCGGTGCTAGGAAGCACAAAAACACGAAACACGATACAGACATACTGATGTGCTAGATTCTTAAAATTATAAGACATGACACGACATAACACGACATATATTTATATTTAAAAATAATTAAAAATTCATAAATTTTATAAAAATTTAAAAGTTATAATATCTATTCATAATATGTCATATATGATATTATTTTCTATTATTTACCATGATAAAGTCACAAAAAATTGATTTTATATTCTAAAGCTTATGAATATGTGTTATGTGAGTGTCGTACGGATGTCAGACATGGCCACACACTATCAAAATGAAGTATCCATACTTCATAGGGCAAGTGTATTGAATTCAAAATGGCTTTAAAAAAAAAATAGTTAAAAAATGATGAACATAACATATACATTGGTACTATTTTAAAATAACTAGCATAAGACCCGTGCGTTTGCACGGGTTTTTTCTTGACAATTTATATAATTAGAAATCCTCACAACTTAACTTAAAAATCAACAAATAAAATCATAAAATGAATAATGTATAGTGAAATTTTTGGCAAAAAATCCAGTTTAGAAAAGAATCAACTTTATCCTTCACACTAATTGAAATAGTACTTCATAGGTCTAAAATATAGTTAAAAAAAGAATGCAGAAAGGCCACATTTTAATTGAAACAGTATTTGAGTATTTCAAATTTAATCAATATGTACATCCAATGTTATAATAAGTTAAAAAAATATAATAACCAAGTGTTAACAACCTGACAGCAAGCCAAAAGATGTTAAAGCCTATTATCATTCCTGATAATCACCAAATAATATGACAATTAGAATGTTAAAAATATATTCTCATAGGATATGATACTTGTGAATTGAAAAGCAATATGTCAAACAATTTCAACCTCATGATCATGATCCCAGGAGTGACCCAATCACCCTAGTTTTTCAAGTTCATCCACCTTTATCTTCTCCATTAGCACATTTTTTAAACAGTAACAAAATATTTACCAAAAATAAATAGATTTATGAAAACTCTAAATTAACATGACCTCAAATGAAAAATTAAATCAGAAGTAAAATTTACAGTATCTTCAATTCTTGATATTGTTTGCTAAAAAAAACAAGGAACATCATATTGAACTAATATCATAATTTTAAAGTGTGTGTGGTGTCTCTTTCCCAGTTTACATTTCTCCCTGTAAAGTACATCAAAGCAAATAAACATATCTTATTAGTGCTATTATGAGATAAATTTTACAATTAGAAGTATGGAAGAGAGATCAACTGATTCCCCAATGAGGGAATACCTTGGTGAATAATCCAATGAGAATCAACAACACCAATCTTTTCATGCGCAGGCTATTTCAGAGAAAGAGGGTGTTAGTTAAAAAAATTAGAGTGAGCCTATCCTTAGACCAAATCAATAGTTAAAAAATCAAATGAAGAGGTAAAGGCAAAATGGATTAATGGACCTCAACACATTTCCTATGAGTTGCAATCTTATTTTAATTCAGCTTAATCTTTTCACCTTCTCTTGACCAACTTGCACAATATGCTTAAATTAATCATACAAATTTTGTAACTAACTATTTAACTTGATAGCGTATTTTACACACATATATTAGTTTCTGACTTTCTGCACATTTTTTTGCGTATTTAACAGTAAATGGAAGTTTCAGATTACACTTATCGATGTTGAAAAGCAGCTTCCACAGTTCACCAAAAAAAAAAAATTAACTTCGATAATTCAAAGAACATTCCTTGTGTAATTACAGTAACATGTCATGTGAGGATGTGAAAATAATGCAATGGACGAACAATCAAATGGATATAAGTGACTTTCAGCTATTATCCAATTCCCTATCATTATCTCACTTTCAGCTATTATCATGAGGCAATTGACAGGTCCAGCACACAATAAAGTACAGAAATTAGCCATCTTTTGTCAATTCACCATGAAACAATACCCACTAAATCTCCAACATTGCTAATGTCTTCTAAAAGTTCAAGGTTACTAATAATGACCCCAATCAAATTAGTGTATTTTAAAGCATTCTCCTTCAATAAGGAAAATTGCAGAGGTCTACACGAAGTCCCTATGATATTCACTATATAGTTTGATTCTAGCAGTTAGAAAATTGCACTTCAGTATGAAACCATTTTAAGGATCTCTGACACATGCATCATATTTAATTGGCTCAGTCAGTTTGAATGCAAGAAAGGTATAACATATGGAAACAGATGCAAAGAAGTTTAATCTGACTTATATTATTTTATATATCTAATAAAGGAAAAGAAAAAAAAAGGAGCACCTAAATGGTTCTTATTATATAGAAACTTACAGACAATAGTTTACATGCCAAGTACCAAGCAAAATCACTGGATTAATTCTATAAGTAGTATCTTTTTCAAGTACCAAGCAAAATCACCAATAGTAAATAGTAATCATAATTAATTATGAAGTACTAAAAGCATCATAGAAGCATCAATAATCACTAACCATTGTCTCTTCCTGGACTTAAAGGCTGATTAATTCTAGAAGTAGTATCTTTTTCAATCTCCACGGGATGACAGCTTGATACAGGGGGCTCATTTCCACTAATGTCCACATCCTCATCAGCAAGATCATTACCTGAAAGTGTAAACTACTAAAATAAAAAGTCATTGTGATATGCACATGCTTGGAACTAAGCACACAGGCTAAGTAAAACCTTTAAAAGGTTGCAATAGTGAATTGTTGGGTCTAGAATCATTTAATAGTTGCCACAGTAAACATAAATAAATATAAGGCAGATTAGACAATATTTCCTTTGGTTATCTGTTTCCTTTATGTGCATCCCTTATATCCAGTGATAAGATTTAAAGGAAATTTGTTAAAGAAATTGCATAAAAATCCAGAGGATATAACATCTTTTGGCTTGCATAAAGAAATTGCATAAATATAAGTCAGATTAGACAATCATTCGCTTTCTTTCATAGTAAGGGGGCAACTTAAGGTATACGTATTCACAAATGACATCATGTTAAATAAGGTTGTGTAAATTAACCTGTATTGAATACAAAACAGCTAGCTTGCTCTGTTTTGAATTAATTATTATGCTTCATTCGTAGCTGCCCATTGCTTAGAAAACATATAGACTTCTTGGTTAATGTGAATATAAGTACGTAGAAAAATGAGTTTGAACAAAATATTTTGGTCAAATGGGCAATAATCAATGTGATAAAGATGTCTTGGCTGCAAAATATTTTGGTCAAATGAGTTTGTACTTAACTATTTATAATTACATCCTAATACTTCAATAAAATAATATAAAACTAACAGTTAAACACAAATCATTATTCATTAATGTAAACCTTTACAGTTCGACAAAGATGGCACTACAGCAGCAACATATCTCCATATTGAGAAAAAAAAAATGAACAAAGGATCTGGCGACTTTGCTGTACAAACAAAGCATTCTAGACTAAAGAATCCCCATATGAATGAACAAAGGAATGCGGTGATAAATACCATTTAAGAAAGAATTATTAGCAATAGATTAATTCTAGGGAACTATCCCATTGTGTATCACTATTCACTGTTTTGTATTATATACAGAAGGCATATTAGAAGGCAGAAACATGCAGTTTACATCAGTCACTCACAAATAGACCTGCATACTACGTTGCCTAGTACTATATAGATACCAACCTTTGCTCTTCTTGCGTTGGGGATCTACCATCTTTCCTTGTACTGACATTGCAGCCTCACAAGCCTGCTCAATAGGTGACAAAACAAAGAGGTTACTATTGTATGATATCAAAGTTAGGAACATATGCAGAGTTTCCTAGTGAGCATTAGTTTGGAGACAATGCACACCCCTCCAGCCTCACAGTCAATTGAAAGGGTGTGCTACTATGTGTTAAATGCAAGAAAGCAAGGACATAGTAACATGGCTGGGCTACATGGTTCAAAAAGCATACCATCAGTGCTTGCAACTCCCTACAAAAGAAAAACAGGATTAGATTATTTAAAACTGATGGACAATAGCAAACATATGCCAGAGACAGCTCAATTATATGTACCTTTTGCCATCTTTCAATATCTGTCAACAATGTCTTGCTTCTTTGTGCCGTTTTCTTCGTGACCTAAATACATTACCAAGATGCCAAACCAAAATTGAAAATGAAGGAAAAGATTGTAGACACCAAAATGAAATTCATCTTGTATATTAAGGATCAATATGAAATTTTAACCTCAATTATTTAACTAAATAACTGATTAATCCACTCACCTCCACTCATAAAAGTAACCTATCCTTAACAACCATTGTTTCAATCTTAAAAAAATTATGGTAATCTTGATTGAAGTTTTGTGCTATATTTATAGATTAACAGATAAAGAACAGAGAAAAACTCTGATAATATCAATAAGTGAGGTGAAAGACAAACACTTAACTATATATACAAATATATAGTTACCACAATATCATGATCAACATCAAATCTCTGGAATGAACTCTTGTCAAGTTTATAAATATGGGCAAGAGAACATAAGCAAGAGGTCACCAAAAGAAACACTATCAATTAATTAATGTCAAAGTAAGAGTTTGAACAGACTATCCCTTAATAAACATTAAACAGCATGATACAGAAAAAGCAGGAGGAATAAAGAACATACCACACCCTTCAGCACAATATCTGTTTCAGAGTCATTGTTGTGGTAAACTACACCTGGGCAGTCAATCAAGAAGATCCTCTTTGTAAGAGTGATGTACTGCCAGACTTTTGTTTCCCCTGGAATTGGAGCAACCTTGCAAACCTTTAACACAAATAGTGGACATATAAGTCAATCAACAAATTAAAATGTTTATTTGAAAATACAGACTTTACAACTTCATCCAAAAACCTTGTGCAGGATCCTTTGCATGCATCGGGACAACTTAGTTAAGCTTTCCTTTTATTTCAAACAGAATCCCCAACAAACAATAAAACCACAGAGAAAAAACCAGGTAGAGTGAAGGAGAGTCATATATTACATTCTTTGTACATAATATGATCTACATATTTTAGAACAAACTTATACACAGAAAAAGTGTCCCTAGTTCAAAAATATTTTAGTCAATGAAAGCATGGGATAAAAATGATTTTACAATGTTAACATCATCTATCTTCCCACTTTGTGGTAATTGGGGGAAGGAAAATAACAAAGTCACTGTTGAAGGTCAGGACTGGTATGAGTCAAAATAAACATTATATTTATTTAATGAGTTAAAGTAAACAGCTTCTATAAACATTATATTTTCAAATGAGAGAAGATAATACAGGAGAGAAAATCGGACTCTGGAAGTCATAATAAATAGGACTTCGTCAGGAATTTTTCCAGCATTATTAGTCATTGAAGCAATAATTAAAGGAACACATTTTAAAAAAGAAAAGAACAACTTTTAATCATGCAAGGTCCTTACAATCCATCTGATGTTTTTTCTAAAATTACCATGACAAATTTCTTTTTATTTGCAAACAAATATTTCAATTTTGGCCTGAGAGTTTCTAGAACTTCCTATTTGCTCTCAAAAAGCAGATTTGCAGCAGACAAACCCAATATCAAGCACCATTTTTTTATACCTCGCACAGAATTTGTAAGCAAATGAAAAAAAAAAAACTCAGCATGAACATCCAAATTAGCATACATAGACCCATTGATAAATAAAAAAAATAAACAGTATCTCTCACGTTCACACCCATTACCCATTGTCGCACCGATTCAAGCTCCGTTCCATCATCGTTACCGCCGCCATTGCTCTGACAATGACTCCTCGCCACCGTTCCGATTCTGATTCTGATTTCTTTGGAGGAGAAGAGCAAACGGAGTCGGCCGGAATCGGAATCAGTGAACAGGGGTAATTTCAAAGAAATGAGAAACGGAAAACGGAAGAAATAAGAAATGCGAAATGATGGTTTAAGGGAGAGAGAAGAGGGAGGTGGGATTTCCGTGGCTGTGTTTTTTATTTCTGGGAGAGAGAAGTGAATTTTGGATGAAGAGGAAGAGAGCGGCTAGTGAGGGGTATTTGAAATTGAAATGTGCAGGAAGGAAATGGCGGAAAGAAATCAAAATGAGAAGAAAAGAAAAGGGACGCGTGTCAATACAGCAGTGCGAGTGAGGAATTAAAGTCAGTGAAACTCGCCAGGTTAAAGTGACAGCTGTGCAAATGTTGACATTAAATTGTAGGAGAAATAAGATAACAAAAAATGACACAAATCAATGAGAAGGTGATAATCAATTCAACATTTAAAATTAATCAAATAATAAGAACAACACAGAGAGTAAAACATCAGTTCAAACACATACATTGCACACCAATATCTTTCAATTTCTTTCGTATTGACCATCTATAATAAGCAGAAAAAAAAAAACCTTACATTTTCGAGAAAGAGTTTGAAAAGGTCCTTCATTTTGTTTAAGGACTCTCCGATATAAAGGACAAAATATAAAAGCAATATTCAGATCCCATAAACACAGTATAAAATACAGTTCAGGTTCATCCTTTCACATAAAGGTGAGCTATCCTCTCCGATCTCACCCTTCATTTATTCATGAATCTCCAGCCTTGAAAAAAAGAAGTCAACAAATAGAACAATGCATATCAGAACTACCAAATAAATGCTACAAACTAAATAGATAACTCTATTCTCCCTCTAAATAATCGAATAAATGGTGATCGGGTGATGGTAAACTTAGAGGAAACATACCTTCCATTTAATGGGCGCAGAGGAATTTGCAGCTGGATTAAGAGATGATTCCAGTCTGTTGTTTTCAGCAAGAGGTCTTAGTTATCGTCGGTTCAAGGGAAGATAATAATTTGAAACTTTTGACTACTAAGATCAGAATTTACTTACTGGCCTTGTGATTACTTGGTGAGAGACTTATTTTACATGTATAATCATGAAATCCAAGTGTTGAAAACAATTCTCTATTGACTGATGAACCATGCCAAACAGGGTATGATTGAAACCCCGACGAAACCTTGAAGAAGATTTAGGAATTTTATTTTTACACTAATAATATAAATTGTAAACCCATCATTGAAACTATGCTAGTCATCACTTTTACATATTATAATAGGTAATAGATGACCCTAATCCTGCTCCATCACAAATATTAGTGTAATCAAGTGAATGAAGTGATTATAGGATGAGCTGGTATAACTTAACAGTACTATTACAATTTGTGTGCAAAAAACATTTGATATGATAAGAAACAGGCAGTATAATAAGAGACCAGAATTTTTTTTTTCTTTTAAATAGGAGAAAGATATGGAGATGCTAAAAATGAGATGTACCATTCTATTGATTATTCCATACTTCTACTGGTTCAACGGCACTGTTTCAACATTTATCCTTCAATTTTTCAACTTCACGTGTTTTTCTTTAGGAAAGTTTGGTATAGAGGTAGGGAGAAACAATACAGTACACTATTAAAGCATAAAGAAGATAATTAGAAATAAGTCAATATTCTCATTCCTAGCAATCAGTACCTGAATTATAATAGCACATATGTGATTAACAGGAGAAAACTTGTGCGTTTGTGGTCAACAAAGAAAATGTTGAGCTGTCTCTAGAAAATTCAGTATCTGTGTCTACTGTTTACTTCTCAGAAAACTTGAGTATCTAGTCATTAGATCAGATTGCAATTCTTTCCTGTTTAACTTCTGAAGACGCTTACTTGTATCCATGTATACCCGAAAATTAGGTTTAAGACCCTTATCCATCATCTCATGAAGAACCTTCAAGGCGAGTAGCACATTGCCTTTCTTCAAATGAAGAGTTGCAAGCAAGCTGTAGTTTGCATTGATTGAATACTTCTGCCTACTAACAGAATCAACCACAAATTTATGTGCTTCTTCATATTTTTGTGATCTAAAGTAAGCCTTTATAATTGCAGCATTAGTTGAATCACAAGGTTCAATACCCTTCATAATCATTTTATCAAGAAAGTTCGATGCTAAATCAAACTGCCCCCGTTTACAAAAGAAGTGAACAAATATATCGAATGTGCTTGCATCAGGTGAACCATAGTCTTTTTCAATAGCTTCGAGCATTTGGCAGGCTTCAGCAAATTTTTCATTATTGCATAAACAACTGATCACCATATTATAAGAAGTTATGTTTGGGTCACAACCATTTTTCTTCATCTCTTCCAACAATGTCTGGGCCCTTTCACAATCCTTTCTTCTACAAAATTCCCTCATTAAGATATTATAATGATTCACCTTCCTCCCTGTTGTCTGTATCACAAACTCAGCCATATCAAAAGAACCAGAAACAGTAAACATTTCAATTAGTGTCCAGACACCGGAAGTTTGACATGAACCCCCAACCTCATTTAAAACAGACAATACTTTCTTTGTAGATTGCATGATAGAAGCCTTGTCCAAACTTAAATCTAGCAAGAATCCAAATGCTCTTTGTCGCAAACATATACGTTTAAGTTTAAATTCTATCAAAACAGGGATCATTGCTTCATAATCTCCCAACCGCCCACAATTATCGATAACCAAACTGCATATATCTGGATCGTAACAAAAATCAGGATGTGCAACCTTAAGCCAATCGAAGAATCGCAAAGCTGACACTCTTTCACGAGATAGTATTCGAAAAATCTCGACACTTGATGACACTGAAAAAGTTACATTCATACTATTCAATTTGGGGCCTAAGTCATTCACATCCCCTCTTAGTAAATCAATGATTTCAGAAACTTGTTTCGGAGTTGCAAGAGGTGTACTCCGATCAAAAGAAGCAAAATACGAACTAAAATGCCTCCGAGTGTATGGTCCGCCGCACCAACCAATCTTCAAAGACATGCCTCCATCATTAATTTGCCCAGATGAGGAAGAATTAGCACACGGGTATTTGGTGGAGCAAACTAGGGAATCTAGAGACCCCAACGAGTAAAATAGGTTGAAATTGAGGCATACCATTGGAGGGGATTTGGATGAACATAAGGTGACAACAGAGATTGATGGGAATAGGGAGTGAAGGAATACAAATTTAGAAGATAGAGATGTAAAAAAGGAGTACCTGAGCTTCTTGTAGAAGCTTCGGATTTCCATATGGTATTTTTGTGTTTGCATTACCTGCCCACTGTGTTGGGTGGGGTTTTTCATTCACTCCAATCGTCCCATTTTACATCACAAACCCTAATTCCATCCTCCACGAGGAGTAAGTAAGGGGCTTTGCGAAATCAGCAACCGTCTTTAGAGAAGCTTTGAATTGTGGTGAAGATGCACGACGGCGGTGACTGAGAGCAGCGAAGATAGTCGATCAACGAAGATGGTGGCTAGAAAGAGAACGTGACGTTGAGAGAGAAGAGGCACTGTCATTCTTCAAGTGAGTAGTGAAATTAGGTTTTGTAAAAATAAATTTGAGTAAAATAACTTCCCGGTCCCTGATTTTTGCACTCGCTGACAGATAGGTCCCTGAATTTTACCCATTGTACTAGCCGGTCCCCGAAATTTGCAAACGCCTAACTAATTGGTCCCTCTGTCATATTGGCGTTACAAACATGCTGACGTGGCCATAATGGACGCTGATTTGTCCCGTTATGCGCTGACTTGCCCCGTTATCGCCACGTCAGCACCGTTATATTCCAAACAAAAAAAAAAACTGCCACGTCATAAAATAGTGACACATAAGCATTTTTTCATTGCACTTATAGGTCCCTGACCCATTTTTATCCCATTATTCTCAATTCTCCCTCTTCTTCATCATCTTCATTCATTTTAGTCCAAAATCCTCAAAATAAAATTGTAAAGTGTCCCAAAACTCTTTCAAACATTCAAATTTAGTCCTTAAAAATATTTAAAACCCTAAATCCTAAAACCCCAAACTCTAAACCCTAAATTTAAAACCCCAAACCTTAAACCCTAAAAAAAAGTCTGAGTTCAACAATTAGGTCCTGGACCCATTTTTATTCCATTATTCTCAATTCCCCCTCTTTTTCATCATCTTCATTCATTTTAGTCCCAAATCCTAAAATAAAATCGTAAAGTGTCCCAAAAACTTTTTCAAACATTCCAATTTAGTCCTTAAAAATATTCAAAACTGATCTTACCATATTTCATCATGTATTTTAGAGACATTTTAGGGCATTTTTTTTTTTTGACTGAACCGGACCGGTTCAGTGTGAACCGGACCAGTCTGCGTGGGATAGGGACCCGCCGCGGAACCAGCCGCGGTATTGACCCACGGCGGTTCCCGCGGCTGGAAATCCAGAGAGGACAGCCGTGGCGGCTGTACGGCAGCGGGAAATCCAGTGCAAACCGCCACGGAACCCGCCGTGGCCTTCTCCGCGGCGGTTTCGGCGGCTGTTTCCCACGAAACACGAAATTGAAAGACGACGACATTGGGCACACGAAAGTCAGTCCTGAAGACACTAAAATTGGTCTAAACTCAGCTAAATCAAACACAAAACATCACCAAAAGAGTTCTTAACACACAAAATCCTAACACTAAGACAAATAAAAACAAAACAGAACCAAACAACATAGCAAAACGGAAAAACAAAACCTACATCTACTGAGCTCCCCCACACTTGTATTTCAGCCAATCCTAAACACATGAAGTCAAGGGAAACAAAACCAAAACACATGCAATCAAGGACATAAACTAAAGAACAAGTAAGGGGAAGATGGAACCCGGATTTAAGTTGAGGCTTGTGCAAGGTAGGGCTTCAAAAGATGCCCAATGACCAAACTCTTTATTCTGGTTGCCTCATCTTCAATTCTGATT
>QANZ01011886.1:0-55950 GCA_003254925.1 Chamaecrista fasciculata
TTTTTGTCACACACTCTTTCTCTCTCTCTCTCTCTCTTCCGAAGCTCCAACTTGGAGAGAGGCCCATGGAGTTCTGGTTCTCATCGATAGAGATTTCCAATGCTCGTTGAAGCTTTGGTTTCTCCGATGAGTTCCGTTGTAAATTGACCCAACGCGGAAGAATTTCCGTTTTAGTTTCCAATTCTTGAATTCTTATTGTCATGCTTTAGGGTCCCGGCCGGGGAGGGGGATTTCTAGGGTTTTTCCAAAATTACTAGTTGACTCATTTGGAGAATGCCGGCGCATCGATCGAAGTCGGAGAAGCATGATGCTGCTGCCAAGCAGCTCCGCCGAGATCCCTACGACGTTCTTGGCGTCTCGCGCAACTCGACAGATCAGGAAATTAAGACCGCGTATCGAAAAATGGCGCTCAAGTATGTCTATACTGGTTTTTCGTCTGACTATTTTACCTTTTGTGCTTTCTTCCTTCCCGTGAAGTTTGTTGTCGAAAATTTGAATGATTACCTTGCTGTCGGCTTTTGGGGCAGTTGTGACTTTTTTTATGGCTCAACTTTTTGAGAGTTTCACGTTGGGGACTTGAGTCAACTGGCCGAGATGCCTCATAGGGAATGGATGCACGATTGGTTTTTCAATATGATGAGGGTGGAAAAGGCTATAGAAAGCCAAAAAGTTGCCTCGAGGGCAAAATTATCGTTATCTTTTTGTTTGGCTAATGGGTTTCTGGGTTGAAAGTTGAACTGACTTTTGCATAAGATTATCAGTGCTTCCTCTTGTCTTGTGTTAGCTCGAGAAATGGATTAGTTAATGACTGAACACCAACTGGTTTGTCATATCATTTGAGTATGGTCAGGATTGCAGTCAGTTGATATACTTAGATTTGGTTAAAGCGTCGTAAACTTGTAGAATTAATTTGCTCTGGGCCGCCCTTTTATGTGTTTTTCCATCTTATAAATGCCAATGTTGCCTAATGCTCGTAAATTGGTATTTATATTTTTATTGTAATATTCAGAATCTTAGAAAGGCTTTAGATGAGAGTAAATAACAATGTAAAGCCTAGTGTTTAGACTTCAGACACGACGGAAGCTAGTGGAAGAATTGTATTGACTTCTCCAAATGCTACAAAAATGATGTGTTAGAATAAAATCAATAATTTAAGATGTTATTCATCCTTAATCCAACAAGAAAAAGAAGAGGGTAATGGACTAATGGTCATAGTCTGGAACATGATAACTCAATTATTGATACGTTATTTTTAATTATGTATTACACCCTTTGGATGGATAGCCTCTGTTCGTGCACTCAGATCGGTGAGCACTCAATGCTCAAGTGGACTCTTACTGGAATAAATCGATAGCTCTTAAGGGGCAACCACTTCCTTGATGTCTCATTGTCCTTGTTATCTTCTGAATTAAGTTGTTTAATTGACCAAATTGCATTATTTGTTTCATTTCAGATATCATCCTGACAAGAATGCTAATGATCCTAAAGCAGCTGATTTGTTTAAAGAGGTCACCTTCTCATATAACATCTTGTCAGATCCTGACAAACGCCGTCAGTATGATTCAGCTGGTTTTGAGGTAATATATTTTGCGTTTAATATTATGGACCATTAAATCTTCATGAAGGTCACGAGTCATTAATCATTCCAGATTTGCATTTTTAATATATCTGACTCTTAGCCTAGGCAGTTAATTTTTTTAAAATTCTCATCTATCAATTGTCATATTTACATTATTTTGAGTTCTCGATAGTAATACCATCTATGGAATGATTTCATTGTTCTATGTAGGCTGTTGAATCAGATAGCCAAGAATTAGAGTTGGACCTTTCAAGTTTAGGTGCTGTGAATACAATGTTTGCCGCACTGTTCAGGTAAGATGTGATCATATGTTGCTCTGCCAAATCCTTTTACTGTGTTTTTTGTTATTGGCTCGCTTCTTAGCTGATGAATGGCCTTTTCTTTTGGGGTTTAAATTCTCCCATTCCATGCTGGTTTTCTCTCCTTTCTACCCCTAATTTTCTCCACAAATTGCAGTAAACTTGGTGTGCCAATCAAGACAACTGTATCAGCAACTGTTTTGGAAGAGGCACTTAATGGTGTGGTAACCATTCGTCCTCTTCCATTAGGTCATTCTATATCGAGAAAGGTGAGCTGTTTCCTGCTTCAGTTTTGGATCCTTCTTTTATTTTAGTTGTGTTTGTTTAATTTTTTTTCCTTCTCTTGGTACTATAATCTGGCAGGTTGAGAAGCAATGTGCTCACTTTTATTCAGTTACAATAACCGAAGAGGAAGCACGGGCAGGTTTTGTTTGTCGGGTGCAATCATCTGACAAAAGCAAGTTCAAGGTCAGAAATTTGAATGTCTGCCACTATAAAGGCTTTGTTCTTGGCATACAGAGACTAATTTTTTAACTGAACTCTGAAGAAATAGATGATTGTTTGAGACAATGTAAGATAGTGACTTCTTTTCTTGGGGGCAATTGATTTGTCGAATGAATAGCTCTGCTGTTTTTTGGACAAACCACATCTTCCCCCCCCTTTTTTTTTTCCGAAAGAAAAATAGTTGGTATTGCTGGTCAAAACAGAATGTTCTTTTAATGTACTCTATCAGCTTTCATTCCTTAGGTTATTGATCATGATGTTTTTTCTTTGTACAGTTATTATATTTTGATCTAGAAGAGAATGGTGGATTGAGTCTTGCCCTCCAGGTATTTAAGCCATCTCCCATGTGTTTCTTCTGGTTTTAGGGGTGGGGATCAGATCATGTGTTTCTTTTCTTATTTCCTGAAGAGTTAAATCCTATAAGTGCTGTTCTTTTTTTAAAAAATTGAATTTGGCTCTCGTAACTTTTTAATAAGGTTCATGTCTTGTAACTTCTGAATATTCTAATGACATTTGTTGAAGTTTCTAATTATTCTAGGAAGACAGTGCTAAAACAGCAAAGGTTACCTCTGCTGGAATGTATTTTCTTGGTTTCCCTGTTTATCGGCTGGACCAAACTGCAAACTCAGTGAGTTTCCATAATCACGGAATATTTCTCACTTCAAATTTAATTATGTATCTTTTTCATTTTTAATATTTTTTTATGGATAATTTCTCTATAGATTGCTGCTGCTAAGGATCCAGATACATCATTTTTCAGAAAGTTGGATGCATTCCAACCATGTGAATTAACAGAACTGAAGCCCGGTACCCATGTCTTTGCGGTTTATGGTAAATGTTTACTTTGCTCAGCGTTCCTTGTTACAATTCTTCTTTTTTTGTGATTATGCTCTATATTAATTGTTATATGCTCTTGAATTTCTTCAGGTGACAATTTCTTCAAAAGTGCAAGCTATACAATAGAAGCTCTGTGTGCTGCACCTTTTAGTCAGGAAAAAGAGGGCCTCAGGAATATAGAGGCTCAAATTTTATCTAAAAGGGCTGAACTATCAAAATTTGAGAGTGAATACCGAGAGGTTAGAACTTCATCGCAATCAGTGCATAACATTGCTACTTACATTTCTTTTCATGAAATCTCACAGTTTGTGTTGATAGGTTCTTGCACAATTTACAGAGATGACAAACAGATATGCTCAAGAAATGCAAGTGGTGAGTTTGAAATGACATGCTTAGAGTTCTGCTCAACTTCCCCTTTTATTTAGATATTTTCTTTTCTCCCAGTTGAAGGCTACCACTGATTCTTTTTTCCTGTTTATTGCATAATTCACAGATTGATGAGCTACTGAAGCAAAGGAATGAGATACATGCATCATATACTATTGCACCATTAAAACGAAGTACAAGCAAGAGCAGGAGTAAAAGTTCTTCTCCCAAGGAGGCTACTGAAGATGGCCAAGCAAGAGAGAAGAAATTTACAAGAGAACGATCAAAGAAGAAGAAATGGTTTAACATCCACTTACGAGTTGACAAGAGAAAGGCTTGCTGAGGTGAGAAGTGGGGTATCGGCAAGTTCCTTCCTTTGCCATACCCGTTTTGATTAAGTAACACGTTTTAGAATCGTTTGTTTTCTCTGGAACCCATGGAGAAAGTAAAACTTAGAGTTCTGCACTCTGTTTAGCATTTGTGCTAGTTAAGAGAAAGGCTTTGCGAAAGTGACAACCAGATGTATTTGGAAGATGGCATCGCCTTTTGGGCTATCAAACAAGCATGTCAAGGATCACAACAACTCATTGTTTATGTAAAATTCTTTTCTCCTTTTAATTTGCCTCTTTTTGGCTCATCTTCAGAATTTATACCTGTAAATTGTTTGATTTATTGATGAAGCTTGATCAACTCTTATGCACGGGTTGTAATTTTGGGTAGAAGTAATAAGGGAAGCTGTGGTGGTTAGAAACGAGGTAATTTCTTACCCAATGGTAGTTTCAAGTAGCTAGCATGTATAAATGGGCAAGTTATTTCCTGCAGTCAAATTTCGTATTTGTTCACTTAGAACTTTGTAAAACCTATTCTGTATTAGCATTTTTGTTTCTCCTTAGCCATCTTGAATCTATATTCTGAAATAGACCGCCGATTACGTGTGAGAACCATCTGGGTGTAGTAGAAATATTGTGATTACTAGTGTATTTATTGGTTCCTGCGGCCTCTATATGTTGCTTTAGTTTGGGCGAAAGAGTGGCTTGTGTATATTGGTTGCTAGTTGAGTTGTACACTTGTACGCCGCCTTATGAACATGGAATGGCTCAATCGAGAGACTAAACTTTTCTGAGTTAGATCAGAATCATAATGAACAGACGTATAAATTTTATATTTGAGTCTGACTTGAAGATGCGTGACATTCATAATTGGCTGTCAGGTCCACTTAAAAATTTTCTACTACTTTACACTTTGCCTTGTATGAAGCCAACCAACAGTGTGAGTGGAATCATCCAATCGAAAATGTAGTGAGAGCATTTCAAGGTCAGTGATGGTGTCTCTTCTCAAGATCAATTGAATTGATCACAGACGACGTCAATTTTTTTTTTTTAAATTGAACTTTGACGTGACAACAAACTCACGTTCTCTAATTTTGGTCGTTTAATTAATGTTCTAATTCAATCATCTTCGAATTGTATGTGCACTTCATTTATAGTTTTGTTGAGAGGACTTCATGCTAAGTCCAATCTAAAATGTACAATAAAAGGATTCACAAGCTGTGAAGCCATGACATATACCCGCAAGTAGAAAAGACAAGGAAAGAAACTACCGTTACCACTACTGAATTTGAAATTCTGTGAGGGACAGACATTGGATTTGAAGAGAAAAATAAACAAAAACTCAAAGACTAATTGATTTGTTAAGCTCCTGTTTGTGTGTAATGAATGAATGAGTGAATTGAAATGAACTGAATATGTTATGATGAAGATGTGGTCTAAATCTGCATCACTGCATGGAGTTGAAAGCATCGCATCTGTGTCGAATCTCTCCTTCCTTGCCAGTCTTGACATTCATGAGGCTAACCTTGACCATGGCTTGAGCGAAATCCTGGAAGAACTTGTTCTGATCAGCAGCATACAAATCCACGAACGGCTTCGTCCTCTTGTCCGTCCACAATAACGTGTCCGTCGCCAGCAATCCCAATCCTTTCTGCAGATTCTTGAAATACATGTTATCGAACTTCCCTGGCGTCATCACGTCGTTGAATGCGCTCAATCCTGGATCCTTCGCTTCATTCGCACACAGCTTCCTCAATCCTTCTGCGTATTTCCGATTCATCGTCGGATCGATCTCCGATTCCTTGCTGAAATTGAAGATCCTGTTGCTGAATTCGTTGCAATGTGAAAACCCTATCGTGTGAGCCCCTACTAGGGCTACCATTTCTTGTACGGAGAATCCGTGCAAAGCGAAAATCGAGATAATCTCTGTTAACGGCATTGTAGGTTTAGGGTATTTCCCTTGCGTCAATTGTGCTTTCGATTCGAGTCCGTCTCTTCGACCTAATTTCACTTCGTAATAGGGTCCGCCGACCATGACGACCAGATCTCTCGCCGCCTCGGCGAGAATGTCGGCGCAGGAGACGACGCCAGGACACTGTAGCTCGAGCTGATTCTTGGATCGCGCGACGATGTCGAAGCCGTCGCCGGCGAGTGAGAGGTTGATGTCGGCGTCGCGCTCGGCGACGTTGAAGGCGTTGGAAGAGACCAAAACGGAGGCGTCGCAGCCTCCCAGTATGCAGTCATGGAAGAAGAGGCGGAGAGTGGCGGCGGCGGTGGTCGGCGACGTTTGCTGCTTCTCGATCACCGTTCTTTGAACAATTTCGCCGAATTTAGGGCATGTTTTTTCGTAGAAGTTGGGGACGAGCTCGGATTGAATCAATGGGAGGAATGCGAGGCAGAAGAGGAGGAACAAGAGGAAGCGAAAAGTCATGGTTCTTCAAGATTTTTGATGAAACAAACAATGGAAAAAAAAGAAGAAAGTGCTTAATTCATCACAGAGGAAGAAGAAGAAGAAGCTATAGCTAATCGTAAAGATTGTGAGGGACTGTGGGTGAAGAAGAAAAATAGTGGGGTTGTGGATGAAATGCGAAAAGGAGAATGAGTGGTGAGAGTGTTGTGGAACAGAGAATTCAAAGGAAGTTGATGCTTATTTTTAGACATGGTTGGACGATTCTGCTTTCTTCTGTTGCAGTCAAGCGAGTGAAGAATAACTATGAGGTGCGTATTCAATTGCTATTAGTGTTATGTGAAATTGAATACACTCGACGTTCATTTTGGGACATTTGTCATTTCAACTTTTGCTTGTTTTTTAAAAGGTTAAAATCTCATTTTTAGTCCTCAAATTATGGGGAAAGTTTCATTTTGGTTTTAAAATTATTTTTTGTTTCATTTTAGTCTGTAAACTTTTACATCTATTCTATTTTAATCCTCAAAATGTGATTCTGTCAAATTTTTATTGTTATTTATAATATAAACAGTTGAAATAAATAATTTTTCTCCCATGTGTATTAAAAATGAATTGACAAAAAGTGGGGAAAAAAATTCATTCTTACATGATACAATCCTATATTAACTTAACTGTTAGTTAGACTATCCTATACTATTATGAAAATTTATCATGTAGGATATATTATATATCATGCAGGATAATTAAAATTTTAGTTCTTAAAACATTAAATTATAACTAATTAAATGTCATTACAATTAAATCGATCTTTTTTGTTTAGTTGTCCACCTAAGTTTTGAAGTTTCAATTCATCCAAGCTTAACCCATATTGTATCTTTAGGTATGGCAAGTTAGTATCTCAATAGAAATAATTACATTTACAAAATTTCAAACTCGAAACATTAGTTAAGGATATCAAATCACTTATCATTTAAACTAACACCTCATTAGTGTTAAGGTATTAATATAAAATTAACAATAAATTTGATTTTTTGTAATATCAATTGATAAGTGTAATCTTAACAAAATTTATATACACATAAAATTTGTCAGTAAATTTTAATTAATATCTTAAATAAAATGACCAAAATTATTTTGAATACCATTTTCAAAGGCTAAATTGAGAATACTATTATATTTTAAAAAGACTAGATTATTAATTTAGTCTAATAATTTGTGCATAGTAATGCATGACACTTGCATATTCTTTTGGAAGTTAAGTAAATGATCCCTTCTTTCCCCTAACTAACTAACTCAACAGAACCTCAGCAAAGTTATAAATGATGGAGTGTGAGAGGTCCATTTCTTTAAGATAAACGTGAAACATGTTGATACTTGAAAATAAGTTACACAATTTATTTGTGGTAAACATTTTATTACACAAACACTGTTATTATACAATGTCAATAACTACTACGGCAGCACTATCCATCCATATGTACTTATATTTGAAAGAAATATTCGACTCTCAAAAGTTAGTTGAAGATAAGATATTTAATAAGACTTGAAGTTTTTCAATTTCAAGAGTTAGTTTTTAGATTGTGATTCTACTAAAGATTTATATTCGTATTGAATATAATACTTTCATCTGACCAATGTTTCGAGACTCGAATAAAGCGTTATAGAGTAGAGTTGTCAAGGACATTGACTCTTGTGGAGATGTAATGTAAGAAATCCTATAATAGAAAATTTTTGGGTGTGTTTCTCCTAAAACCTTATACTCGTTACAAAAATGTGAAATCTCCATTACATCTACATTTGTTTGCAAGTTTTCCAGCTAACTGGGTTCGTCATTATGAGTTCATCAATAGTATATCTTCATGTTGCATTATAAAACTGTCTAGCATATGTTGTACCATGCATGTGTGATCTTTTTTTTTGGTCTGACATGTGTGATCATATATGTATAAATCAATTTATTTCACTCACTTTTCTTCCACTAAATACAAACAGTACATATTTACTTATTTAGAGTTTTTTTTTTTGGTAAATTGAGAAAATGATGAATAAAAAACAAGAAACTAGACATGAAAATATTTCGAATGCGAGGTGTTCCACTCACCATCCGATCTAAAATTAGATTAGACTATGGTTTAGAGTGTTAATAATGACATAAATGATTATATCAATGTAATAATATAATGGGATGGCCATGCATGAAAGTTAATAAAATTGAATTATAAAAGTTTTTAAAACTACAAACATGAATTATAAAATTTTAAATATTAAAATTTAACGACAATTTTGACTCATTTTAAAAAATCAGCTTGAAATATGAAATAAATTCTTAAAAGACTTACAAAAATATTGATATGATGCCCTTTTCTGATTCTATTTCGGAAATATTCTTTTTCTTTTTCAAATAAAAGGAATACAAACACAACAAGCATAATATGATTTTTTTTATAGTAATTTTCTTACATTTTTTTTTGTTTCCCAAGGTATTCCCGAGTTTGATGGGCTAAGAACGGATCTGATCGAACTCCTGACACTTGTTTAAGCGACCTAGTGAACTAACTACTAGACCAATCAAGCTTGGTTATAATTTTTTACATAAACATATGCGTAACGTGTAATTTTGAAATATATTTATTAGATTGATATGATGCTTTTTCTATTTTTTTTTTTTGCCTGATGCCCTTTTCTAATTCTATTTTGGAAATATTCTTTTTTTCAAATAAAAGGAATACAAACACAACACGCATAATATGATTTTTTAAAAAGTAAATTTCTTACATAAATATATGCGTAACATGTAATTTCGAAATATATTTATTAGATTTTTATGAAATTTTAATTGATTAGTTAACTATTCTTATCGATTAATACTTGAATTGTTACTGTTAATTAGAAGGAACGTGATGAGTGCAAGAAAAAAATTGTACCACAGAACACACACCATTCATACCCAAAATATTTTTTAAATGCTTCCTGTCAGCTGACACATCAGAACCAGTGGACATTGATATACCAACAGATTTAATTTCAGGACCAAAACAAAGTTTATTTTATAATTTAAGCACCAAAATGAACTTTTGACCAAATATAAATAACAAAAAATTGAAATTGCAAAAAATATAAATATAAGTAATATTTAAATAGTTAGATAAATAAACATATATAATTATTTAAATATCTTCGCAGACAAAAGCCCTACAAGACGAGAAGAGCGAATTTTATCCCCTTCCTTAAATAAGTGTGTGTATGTATTTTATCTTGCTCTCGTGTGTAAAAATTCCTTTGCATATGGAGCCGTTAAACAGACGGAAAATTTATGAAAAATTTTCTACTTTGATGTGTCATGTCCATGTGTACTATGCAATATATATGTCATATTCAAAACATATTCAAAATGTGATTCATTAACATGGCATCTCATTTCCCCGTCGTGACACATAAATCATAAATGTGTTATTCTCACAAATCACATACCTTTCCCAATCATGTTTGTCTGTACGATTCCATCACGTCTCCTCCTCTATTTTACTTTTGGCTCTTCTCCACATAATTTTATTTGAAATAAATACTATTTAGTTTGATATTATTTCGATTTAATTTAGACTAATCAATTTGGTTTGCTTTTAAAAACATTGAATTATAACGGTAGGTCTTCACTAAATTAACATTATGAACAATACCCTTGTATTTTAAACAGTAATGTATCTTTTTATTTTTATTTGTTCTCGAGAACAGTAATATATCAAATACAAGTATTTCAAGCATCCACCACATATCATAGAGAATGTGCCATGAAAAAAAATAGGTGCTTTTTTTGTCTTCAAATATATGTCACATAAAAGAATTCTCAAAATTTTGACAAAACTTACATTTTAAGTTTTAAATTTATCTTAAAATTATAATTTGATCTCTAAAGATTAAAAATATCTTTTTCATCGTACCAAAAAAAGTTTTGGTTATTGCTTTTTTACAAATATAAATTGCTTAGTCCACATAAATTTTAGGAACTAAATAATTGAAAATCTAAACATATTTCTAATATTTAATTATTGAAGGACAAAATTATAATTTTGAAACAAATTTAAAGATAAAAAGAAATTCTTTTCTTATATTTTCAAGGTCAATTGTCTTAATTTATGCATTAATTGTCTTGAAGTAAAACAAATATATATAGTTGATACTTCACTGTCTGACTCTGAGGTCTGAACACGCCTACAAAATAATAGTAATAACTACAAAAGGTGTGTTTAAGTTGCACATGAAGCAATCCATAAGAAGACAAGCTTATATGGATGTTATAATTAAGATTAAAATACAAGATTACACAGTACACAATACGCGGTACAACGTGCATCTTTAATTTTAATGAAACAAAATTCTGAGGTTGAAATTGAAAGATATCTCGACTTGAATCTTATCCTCGCAAATGGGTCCCTAGCTATCTCAGACAAATTATTCCCAAGCATTTTCTAACCTCAAAAGCTCGTTGACTCTTAATTACTTAATCATCAAAAAGAGAAAGAGAAAGAGAGAACAATGCAGCTCATGATTCTCGTGTAAAATGCATCTATCTCACTTTGTGTACTGATCTCTCCTATGGTCCATGTCTATATCTCGTCTTTGTGAAAAAATTTACAGTGGTGTTATTATCATATTTAAATCACATATATATATATATATATACGTCTTTCTTTATTATCATCAAGGACAAACGTGTGTAGCTTGGAATCTCAGGAAATGACACTGCAATTTTCTTGTGTTATTTATTATTCTAGATGTTAATTGAAGAAAGACGTACTGTAAGAATTTTCTCACAACTAATAAAAAAAATAGTAAAGTTTGAGTTAATCTTCTTACATTATTAGTGCATCACAACTAATTAATAATAAAAATAGTAAAGTTTGAGCTAATCTTCTTACATTATTAATGAATCTTTAAGAACACTAACTAATCTCTTAACTGCAAGTTTTTTATTTAATGATAAATGACGAATCACAAAATAGTTTTTATATTTAAAAGTGAGATTCAAATCATATCATTTAAGTAAGAGACCAAGTGAGAAATCATTAGATCATATCTATATAATTTGTGTGTGTGTTTTTTTGTTGCCTAAGGTATCCCCAGTCTCACATGCCAATGACTAATCATTCACGGATCCGAACCCCATTTAAGGGTCTGTCATTGGTCAATTGATTGCTGCATAGATAAGGCAAGATTCGAATCCTCAACACTTGATTAAGCGGAATAGTGAGCTGATGACCACTACACCAACCAAACTAACTTAGTTTAGTTTGTGTGTGTTTTCTTTAATCATATTTAGACGAAGACTGATCATATCTGTCATGTAAAATTATAAAAGTAACTAAAATTTTATTGGCAAATTTTTAATATAACTGTATCAAGATCTAACCATTTATTTAACACAGCTCTTTAATATAAAACCATGACTAAGCTGAATGAATTTCTAAGCAATTAATCTAGGCACTTACAGTGAAGTTGTGTTCTCTTGTCTATATATATATAAATCAAGAGAGCAATTTCATTTTCATATCCTAATTCTCTACTACTTCACCACATGGACTTCCTTCTTCTCCTGCTCTTCTTCCTATTCATCACATTCACAATCACAGCCTCCTCTTTCCCCTTTGAGATTCCGGTTCATAAGAAATGTTTAAACCAGAGTTCATCCCTGAAACAGCAGATTCTGGAGCTTGCGTACGACCCCATCACTTTGGATTATATGAAGAAGATCAGGAGAGAAATCCACGAGCACCCTGAGCTCGCCTATGAGGAATTCAAGACCAGCGCTCTCATCCGCCGCGAGCTTGACCGGATCGGCGTCCCTTACCGGTGGCCGGTGGCCAAAACCGGCGTCGTCGCTCAGATTGGCTCTGGCTCTCCCCCTTTTGTTGCTCTCCGAGCTGACATGGATGCTCTCCCCATTCAGGTGACATCTAAAACCAGTTAACAGATATACAATCTGCATGCAACAGTTAAGTACATAAACTGTTTGATAAAAAGCCTAGGAAGTGATCTTCTGATATAGAAATAGAATCTGCATGCTATATATAGTTAAGTACATAAACTGTTTGATAAAAAGCCTAGAAAAGGAAACCACCAACGGGGGTTGGGTGTGTTGTTATAGGCCTTGTTCTGATTGTTCATTTATTGGTTCTTCTTGGAAATCAATTTTTATGTAACATATATAGTAGTGATTGTTGGATAAGGATTGATGAGGGTGTATTTGTATATGCATGCTCCTGTTAGTTGAAGTGATGTTCTGCTGCTGCTATAGACACGGCATGAAATTGTTAATTACGTCATAAACTGTTTGATAAAATGTTTGGAAACTCCATAAACAGAAAATAAAAGAGGGAATATAATAATGGGACTGGCAAAAGTAAAAATTATGGGTTCATGCTGCAAACAGAAAATAACTAACATGACTATAGGAACAGCTACGGATGCAAGAACCTTAAAACAACTAGGTGATAAATATATGCCCATACATATGCTCTTAGAAAAGTATAAAATTAAAAGCAAACAAAGCTTTCATGTCAAACATAAGATTTGACCCCCCACCCNCAAAAAAAAAAATGTCAAACATAACACATGCTCTGTTCATCATCACCTTCCTCTTTTTTCTCCCCCCAGTGCCAACTGTTCTTTTGGTTGGACTTCATTCCAAAATACATTTTAAGAAAGTTATTTGTGGAAGAACTTATTTTTACTGTATGAGCCATGATTTTCTGTTGAATTGTAAGCCCTTCTGTGATAATCAAGAAACTTGACAAGAAATAGTTAACAAACTTCGCCTAAGTTTATCTTTCAATTATGGGCTCATTTAAGACCAGGTGAGATTAATAATCTATTAATCTAACCTTTATTATCTCACTAATGCTGGGTGTATATGGTGGAGTTCAGAAATACAGTTTTTGAAAGATTTAGAACATTTCATGTTATATCATGCCTGGGAAAAAAAGAATATACAAGTTTTTTTGGGTCATTTTGTAATTAATTTTCTTGAGTGTATCTCTCCCTTCAGTCCTAACCTAGTCAAGCCTAGATATGGAAACCTAGAATTCTTGCTTTGTCTTAGTTCCAGCTCTATGTGTTTACTATCGACAAATAATTTGTCTGCTATCTTCTGAATCTCAACAGGAGCGAGTTGATTGGGATCACAAGAGCAAAGTAGATGGAAAAATGCATGCCTGTGCTCACGATGCACACGTGGCCATGCTCCTTGGGGCTGCAAAGATACTTCAAGAACTGAGAGAGAAGTTAAAGGTGAAGTGGAATTGGCAGAAAATGATGAACCTTAGGATTCTTATGTCTCTGCCCTTGAAAACTTCTGCTTGACATGCAGGCAACTGTAGTTCTCATATTCCAACCTGCTGAGGAAAGAGGCTTTGGTGCAAAACACATGATCCAAGAACAGGTGCTTGATAACGTAGAGGTAATATTTGGGTTGCACTTAGTGATACAGTATCCCTTAGGCGTTGTTGCATCGCGACCTGGGGATTTTCTAGCTGGATGTGGAGGCTTCAAAGCAAAGATCACCGGAAAAGGAGGGCATGCCGGTTTTCCCCAGTACTCTATTGATCCAGTTTTGGCTGCTTCAACATCGGTGATTAGCTTGCAGAACATTGTTTCAAGGGAGTCAGATCCTTTAGATTCTCAGGTTTAGTCAAATTCTATAGAAATGAAGAAAAAGCTTTGCAGGATGAACTTGAAATTATTCAGAATGTTGCTTATAATTCAGACAAATGGTTCTATTAGTGAATTTATTCATAGAAATTTTATTTTGCAGGTGGTTTCTGTGGCCAGCGTTGAAGCAGGGTCTGCTCACAACCTCATCCCTGAATCTACTACATTTTCAGGCACTTTCAGAGCACTAAGTAAGAAGAGCTTTTACGAATTACAGAAAAGAATTGAAGAGGTAATGGATCTCTTGATAGGCTACACACACATTCATATGTCTTCAATTATAGTTTTGATCAAACGGTTGAACCCAAATTCATTTGAAGAGAGAACTTGGTCTACCAAAGATATGTAGATCAAATCAATTATTGAGGTATATGTATCTTACATGCTAAGATACATGACCATTACATCACATGAAACGAAAGAATCCAAATCCAAGGGCTTACTTATAAGTGGATTTTCATTTGTAATGGCTTCTTTGAACAGGTCATTGTTGGACAGGCAGCAGTGCATAGGTGCACTGCCAAGGTCGACTTCGATGGGAACGAGCTTCCTACAATTCCTCCAACGACGAACGATGAAAGAATATACAAACTAGTGAGACAAGTCTCGAGCGAGATTGTCGGAGAAGAAAACACAAGATTAGCCCCTAAATTCACAGGTAGTGAGGATTTTGCATATTTCCTGGAAAAAGTGCCTGGGACACTCTTGCTTGTAGGAATGAGAAATGAGAAGAGTGGAACCATATACTCCCCTCATAATCCTTACTTTGTGATTGACGAGGATGTTTTTCCCATTGGTGCTGCAATACATGCATCTTTTGCTTTTTCTTACCCTTCATATTCAACAACAACAACAGAGCCTTACTCTCAGTGGTAGTTGTCTTAGATTTTCTACCAAAATTTTGTATTGCTCTTGTAGTTAAATAATAATGGTAAATATAGTCTACACAAGCATTTCCCACGGTTTATGTTTGTGTGCACGAGAATCACATTTCTCTTTATTTAATTACGTTCCATTTTTACATTTTAACTTATATACTCTTGTCTCTTTTTTCCTTTTTTATCTAACCAATATGAAATTTTGTTTCACATGTATACACACAGTTTACAACGCATTATTGGTAACCTAAATATGCAGGGTGCTAATTATTGAAGATACCCTTTCTCACTTGGATTTGGATACTAAAAGGAATCCCAAATTTTTTGTATTAGTTTTCCTTCTTAGATTCGGATCCGCCGAATTACTTGGTGGCGATTTTCAGTGAAAAAAAAAAAATCTAAACTTCACCAACGAAGTATTTGAAAAATTCTGCTTCCATCTCACTTATATAGTTATATTAGAAAAAAAATTGAAAGTATGAGAAAGAATATAGGATTTGAGGTGTGAGCGTGATTTATTATTGATTTTGAAGGATGATTGTTAATAATCAAAGGACACCATAAAAGAATATGTGTCCATTGAGTAAATTATAATTAATCTAACATTTTTACATGCATGTAATTAATAAGTTATTTATATATGTTAAGTGAGCTTCGCCTTCTATATTCTATTTAAACAGGTTGATTTAGTCAGGTTTTCGAAAGCACCCATTTTGGAAGAAGTACAATATTAATTTACATTAAGCTAAATTGGGATTACCCTTAATTTTAGTCAAATTCAGCTCATTTAAGAGCGAACGAACACTACTGTATTATAATACACAAGAAGATATATTAGAGTCTTAATTACTCAATACTTTGTAAGATACATGTCATAACTTTCAAGTTTTTGTCCTTTATTTATAATAAGACTGAAATTACAGAAGCAGCTGCCTCAGATTACAAATATAGCAGTAGCTAGCATGATAATTGTTTGTACAATATGACGTAGATAAATACCATTATTGAGTCCACAGATCTTATTTGATATATATAAAACTTGTCCACAATATCGATCTGACTCATGATCGATCACATGCAGACTAAATAAAAATACAGGTATATATATATAAATAACAAATGGAAGGAAGGATCAGCATCTATCACAAATAAACATCAAATTGAGAAATTTATACTTTTAATATCAGGTTTTCTAATTATTTTGGGCATATATTAGTATTACCTGATAGTAAAAATATAAACTCTGTATCTAATAAGTTTAACTCATAAATTAAGAAATTAGTTACTTTATTTGAGTGCAAGAAAGGCAAGCATGAAGGTAAGAAGTCCAATGATGAGTGTAGGGTAAGTGAAGGCTCTGGGAGAGGCAGCAGACGGCGCGGCGGCACCGTCTTTGTCGCCATATCCATCGCCGCCGCCGTACTGAGCGGCGGCAGCCACCACAAGAGCAACCAAACAAACAGCCACAATGGTGAGTCTCATCACTCGTGAACCCATATTTGATCAATCTCTTAATTATACGACGTCGTTTTCTGCTATTGATGATTAATTTCTGCATGTGTGATACGTTAGTATATATATATATAGAGTGGAGGGTGGTGTTCTTTGCTCTGCCTAGGTTCGTTCACCTCCAGGTGGCAGCGTTTGTTACGTGCATGACATGTCAGCTTTGGACGTAAATTCCTATGATATTTTATATAATTCCCTAATTTCAGTAATTTGGTTCAACCCTATTTTATAATTAGGGTAAATTACACTTTAATATCCTGTTTTATGGATTAATTTCATTTTGGTACCATGTTCTTTCATAAGTGATATTTTAGTATCTTATTTTTTGCACCGTTAACACTTTGGCACCTATTTCTTTGCACCGTTAACACTTTGGTACCCTGTTCTTTCACGATTTGTTATCATGTTTTATCTTTTTTAGGGTACCAAAGTGTTAATGGTGTACTAAAATGTTAATTTTGAAAGAACAGGGTACCAAAATGTTAATCTGCAAAAGAATAGGGTACCAAAGTGTCACTTTTAAAAGAACATGGTACCAAAGTGAAATCGATATATAGAACAGAGTACCAAAATTTAATTTACTCTTATAATTAAGACTTCATTCTCATCATCCCTTTTTTATAAATAATTATGTTATGTGATAAACTGAACTCGTACTCTTTCTCATCCCCTTGTATATAAATAAATGAGTTGTTTTCTTGTTTTTTAAATTTTTTAAATATATAGAAATAATAATCGTCAAGAATGATGCTTTGCTTTACTCAGTTTCGTTTCCTTTTACAACCTATCACTCATCATAAACAATGATTAATATTTGTCCAAACAAGAGAATAAAATATTATTAATAAGAATATCTTTAACTCTCAAATCCGAAATCTTGATTATTGGAGTACTTACTATTACAAGTTTACAACTAACTTCTTGTTGGTTTTGCTTTGTTAGTTTCATCCATACGTTTTGCCTTCTGTCTTTTCTGTTTTGGCCAGTAAGCTGTTTGTAGGCCTGTGACAAAATTTGTTGTTATAAGCTTTCATTTATAGAAGACAGATAGCATCTTTAATTTGTGAAAGTTCAAACGTAAATGTAGTCTTTTGATTTCTTATTGTTGTTATTTTATCAACTTTGTAGTAAGACAGTAATTATGTGAGAGAAACAGAATAATGTGAACAAGCATAACCTATACCTTAACTATATGGTAAGAGCTTTTATATAGAATTTGATATGGCCAAATTTATAAAACAAATTATTCATTTTTTGTCCGATTTTATTTTGCTTTGATCGATTTTGTTTGCTGATAACTTCAATTGAAAAAGAAATCATTAAATTTAATTTGAAACTCTGATTTCATCATGTTCAAATTTAAAACATGAGAGATATAATTATATTTAATAGTTAGAAATCAATTATATAATTTTTAAAAAATAATAGACAAAAACGGAGCGAAAAAAATATTAGAGATCAAAATAAAATTTAAGATAAGTATTAGGAATCAAAGGAAGATTTTGGAGAAAATAATTAGTCATTCTATTCCCTTCAATTTCATCATTTGTTGTGAATTTTGTGTTTTCATTTTCTTATAATGGAGTTGTAGACTACTTGTGATATTTAAGAATTGAGGAAACCTACTATTTGGTCCCTATATTTTTGAAGTAGACTATTTGGTCCCTCAAAAATTAGAAATGTCAACTCGTTAGTCTTTGTAGCCTATCTCTGTTACCAACACTGATTACTTGGTCATTAAGTGCACATGTAATATGTTAAATGTCATATATTTAAGTATTTGGAACCACCTAAGGCTTGAGATTTGGAAATAATTTAATAATTTATACATTATGGAAGCTTTACGTGTAATACAAATATTTGGGTCTGACTCAATTTTAGGCTAGTTTCATTGTATTTGTTGGTCTGTTTCGGTTGATTTAAGTAATTAGGATGATAAAGTGGCATTTAACGGTGTCATGTAAGCATTTAACGTTTGATAGTTGACAATTATAATAAATGAGGGACTAAATAATTGACAATTATAATAAATGAGGGACCAAATAGTCTATTTAAAAAATGCAGGGACCAAATAGTTAAAAGTGTGATAGAGAAAGGACCAAATAGTAGGTTTACTCTTAAGAATTCAACAATATGACTATTTTCCGATAAAAATACTTCTAACAAACTATAAATCATCTGATTTCATTTTGTATCATTCTATCAATCAATGATAACTTCATTGTATCATCTCTTAAATTTCCAAATATAGCACAAGAGCTAAATTATAATTTTAGCCAAATATTTTAAATAATTTTTTGGTCAAAGTACAAATTTGGTCTCATATCTTTTGCTGAGTTCCCAATTTGGTTTTGTATCTTTTTTGATGCACTTTTGGTCCCATATCTTTTGGTTAAGTTGTAGAATTGGTCCCATATCTTTGCAAAAGGGTCAACTAATAGTTGATCATTTTGCAAAAATATAAGACCACTTATGTACCTGACCTAAAGATATAGAATTAATTATGTAATTGACTCAAAGATATAAAACTAAATCTGCAACAAAAAAGATATGAGACCAAATTGGGAACTAACCCAAAGATATGAGACCAAATGTGCAACAAAAAAAGATATTAGACCAAATTGAGAACTGAGGAAAAGATATGGGGACCAAATTTGCACTTTGAGCACAAGGTGGACTGGACTCTGGAAACGGCCCAAACCGTGCAGGGAGATACGGCTATCATGGATCAATGATCATGTAGGTGTAGCTACTAGCACCTTCTCCTTCTTCTTCTATCATCATCATCATCAGTTTCAGCGTTTCCGTCTCCCGGGAAAACGGAAATCGAACCGCCGCAACTATATATACACTCTATCAGTCAACACGCTTCCTCATTCTTCCTCTGTATAGCTTAAATCTGAATTCTCTCTATCTATGCGCTTCTAGAAACTTCCGCAAAACCCATGGCCTTCACTTCCACTCTCTCTTTACCCTCTCACCCCCAGGTACTTACTCTTCACTTTCTTCTTCTTCTTGTTCCTCTTCTCGCAAACCCTAACAGTTTCGACATCCAACTGTAGGCTCTGTTGCATAGCCAGCGACGGCAATGCTTGGAAGTTTATACTCAATTCGTGCGCCTTCCGACCATTTACTCTGCCAGGCGCCGTCGGAGTTGCAGAATTTTGGTGGTTAGGGCTGCTTCCAGTGTCCATGGAACTCCCAGCCGCTCTTCTGGTTCTCGGAGAGTTTATCGGGAGTCTCAGGCTGAAACACCTTCAATCAGTGCTCCGTTGAAGCAGGTTGCTTCCTTTGTTGTGCCTGCTGGAGTTTTCGTTGGCGCCACCTTTGGTAATCGATGCTTTTTTGCTTTACATATTCTGCACTTTCTGCTTTTCATTGAATGTTAGCTCTGTTGAATTGGATGATTGGTCATCATCGAATTATCATTAATACATTATGTAGATTCAAATTACTACTGGTCACTGCCATGTTGTTAGGATTTTATTCAGTTTCGTTTCTCTCCGTTGTAGCGAAAAGCTCAGCAGCATGGAACATTTGCATTCTGTTTTGCATGGAACTGGTGGATTTGTCGTATTAGGTTCTCTCTACATTTCACTTTTAAGTTGGATGATACTAGCTTGTTCCAGGCAGTCATATGTGTTGCTTGTAGTTTGCAGCCCTTACATCCTGTTTATCCGCCAACTTGTGCTTAGAACCGTAGTCTTTGAGACTCTGTTGAAAATAGTCTATTCTTGTAGAGCAGTTTTCAAGCGTTTTAAACTCATAAATGAAGTTATGTATGGCACGTGTTAGATGTGGGAAATAATTTGCCTAGATACTCCAGTAGATGCTTCTGCTTGCAACATATTGGGGGTTCGTGGACAATTAAACTAGAATATACTAGGTTATCCTTATTTTTCTATTCCTTCGTAGGTTTGCTTTTGTTGTAGTTGCAAGCTTTCAACCAGAAATGCCTTGCTATTATGCAAAATGATTCATGGTTGCACTGACTTGTCCTCAGTTTACAGTTTTATGGAAATTAGTGGAAAAGATTCTTACTCCGAAGCAATCAAAGCCTTTATCTGTAGAAAATCAATCTGCTTCACAAGGAATGAAATGGTCTATTGGCGCTGGTACAAATTTGTTGTCAAAACTTGGGGCAAAGATTGAGAGAGAATCTAAGCAGAAGCTCAATGAGTTTGCCCGAGAATTGAAGGCATTTCCCAGTGTTGATATGTCAGGTATGCTGGCCAGATTATAGAAAGCAATATCGATGGTTCTTTGATAGTTTGATGTACTTTATAGTACATGAGTTTTCTTCCTTGTACTTAGACAACTTACTAGACGACATCTTTATTAGCTTTTTTGTGACATCAATTTTATAAATATCGTATCATTCGTACACTATTCTGATTGATTTTAGATTTCCTTGATAATTAACATGCTTACAATAATTTTTATCCTGTTCTTGTTCTTGTTATATTTATGCCACTTTTGCATTTCTATTTGACATGATTGGTTTAATGATGTTGGGCACTTGAGAATGATGCATAAATAAAAGGAAAAAAAAATAATTGTCATCCATGAATTTTGGCAGGACGAAACTTTGGCGATGAAGGATTATTCTTTCTTGCTGAGAGTTTAGCATATAACCAGGTTAGGAAAAATTTATTATTTGCCATTGCCTTCTTATTTCTTATTAATATGAGTGAAATGAAATCATGCAAATATTGTAATTTGATGGAATCAAATGGTGGCCATCCTTTTTTAATAATTTTATAACCCAACTATGATGTGGTCTTAGTTAAGCAATTAATGCGCTGAAAGATGTGTGCAGTTGGACGGTTTCTGTCGCAGTGTGCATGTGGCCATGTGATTATTATTATAAGCATTATTATAATTATTATTTTGCTATATAGATGGTAGAGGAAGTGAGTTTTGCTGCAAATGGGATAACTGCAGCTGGATTGAGAGCCTTTGATGGTGTTCTTCAATCCAATCTCACATTGAAGATTCTTGATCTTTCTGGCAATCCTGTTGGAGATGAAGGAGCTAAGGTCAGTCATAAGTAATTCAGTGTATTATAAAAATAATAAGTACTAATAAGCCATTATGAAGCTAATTTCATTTACTTTGCTAGTTTGCATGCTGGAAGCAAGTAATGAAAATGATGAGATAAAGTAAGCTGAGAGCTGTAAAATATGTTATTAAAATTTGCTTTCTGCTGTTTATTTTCTTTAATGATGGTATTTTGTAGCTAATCCTTTTAAAGTTTGTGTTTACTGCTGTTTAGGGTCCATGCAGTGGAAGTTGTAATGTTTTTTCCTCTTGAATTGTTTTGTACCCAAATCCATTGTCGGATTTTTTTGTTTTTGATAGAGAAGAGAATTTATTGAAAAGAAGAGAAGAGCAATACAAAACCAAAGACGAGTGGTCCTCCCAAATTAAAGAAATTAAAATTAAAGAATCATTAGTTTAGAAGGAGCTTTCCTGCCTTTCTGATTTGGGAACATGCCATCTTTGATTTAATTTTTTTTTTTTACTAGAATTTAAGCATGTAACCTTTGCATAATCTATACTACATGACCCTGTATTTGACTAGAACAACAAGAACCTTTAACAACAGTCAGTCATTTACAGGAATCTGAATTAAACCAGTTGGAGTCATGTACCTGAAATAGTTTCCTTTGATATTACTTATACATTAGCTTTATCTTTACTGATCCTTGTCATGGCTATTATATGTTCATTAATAAATCTTGTAATGACATTGAGACATTCTAATGTCTTGTTGCACTCCATCACTAGTAGATTTGATATATATATATATATATATATATAGGTAAAATATTTTGAATGACCTTTTGATATAGACAGTCAGATTTAATTATTCACACGTATCCTTGTTTTCAGTGCCTATGTGACATATTGGTGGACAACTCCAGTATTGAAAAACTTCAGCTCAATAGTACTGACTTGGGCGATGAGGTTAGGTTGGTGATGAGTAATTTGCAGTAAATGACCTCTCTCATTGCCCTAATGAAATATTTCTGTATTCTGTAGGGTGCAAAAGCTATTGCAGAAATGTTGAAGAGAAATTCAACCTTGCGGGTTCTTGAACTCAACAACAATATGATTGAGTATTCTGTATGCAATTTACTTCAGTATTTTACAAGACTGTGGGCTTGACCTCAGTTACCCAAAATCCCGGTGGACAATTCTAATATAATTTGTTTCTTGGAAATGGAGGTAGGGATTTACAAGTCTAGCTGGAGCACTTCTTGAGAATAACAGTATAAGGAACATACATCTCAAGTAAGTGGTATTTGTCACGATGATGTCTCCTCTCAGACAGGCCCTATCTCCTCCCTCTTCTTTTCTCAATGGAATGAAAAATGATACCATTCAATATTATGCAATTATCTTGTTGCATTATGTTTTTCCCTTGAGCTATTTCCTTAACAAATATTTATTTGTCCTTTACTTATTCTTTTCCTCTTTTGCATATCCTTCTGGCTCTATTGCTATTCTAGTGGCAATTATGGTGGTGCGTTGGGGGTTAATGCATTTGCTAAAGCACTTGAAGGAAACAAGTCTTTAAGGGTACTTTTCACATTTCTTCTTGATTGGATATAATCACAATCTTATCCCCGAATTTTATGGGACTTATTTTTTCAACAAGGATGTTACTATGTTTATCAGTTTGTTGCTACATCTACTTGTAGCACATCTGTTGTGTAGTTTGCTTAACTCGGGCATGATTTACTCTGAGAACATATATGGTCAGGAACTTCATTTGCATGGAAATGCTATAGGAGATGAAGGAGTCCGTGCCTTGATGTCAGGATTATCTTCTTATAAAGGTATATGTATTTTAGTAGTTCTTGATATAACCCATATGCTCTTTCTGCTTCAATAACTCTACTGTATTATATTGTAAACAATCTGACAATACCATTTTCTTTTATAGGCAAGCTTACACTTCTAGACCTTAGCAACAACTCAATAAGTGCTAAAGGTGCATCTCATGTTGCTAAATACATTAGAAAGAGCAAGAGCTTGCTATGGTTGAACCTTTACATGAATGACATTGGTGATGAGGTATTCATGTTTCTCAATTGTCTTCTAATTCACATTTTCAGCGTGACAAAATTATAATTCTCATGTAACACTATGTTGCATTGAATGGGGTCATTTAGCGAATGGGATGAATAGCTAATGGTCAGGATTGTAATGAAGACTCTTTGTTTTGGATATATAAAGACATGTTTTTCTTATTTAAATTGACATTAATAGTGTCACAATATAATGTATAAACCAGTGTTAATGTGTATATCTTCAGCAATAGAGTTGAATAGTAAATTGATGTGATGATGGATGGTAGTTGGTGCTTGTGGCTACGGTGTAATAAGAAAGGAGTACTTTTCCACACCTTACATGCTTGACACCTAGAGATACAAAAATTCTGACAATAAAGTCCGTCACTATTTCAAACTTATATAAATGTCAAATGAAATGGGGCAATTAAGGAATGAATTAATTAACACCCTAATAGAGACCTAGGTAACCTTGGGGCACCCGTCTTCAGAAGCTAGTTTTTGAGGGGGGAGAACCATGGCACTTAAGTGCTCCGCTGACCATCTTATTCTACTCGATATGGGACTTGGGCATCCCATACTACATTACTACCCAGGTCCCTATCAATTATCATTGCACCGCCTTGAAAAGCTAATGTCCCAGTTGCACTCTGCAACACTTCACACGACCTTCTATTTGTCAGAACCCTTTGTTGGTCAGAATCTTCCGCAAGTAGCCCTCTCTGTGTTGTTGACAATCATGCCTTGATACCAATTGATAGAGACCCAAGTAATTTCAGGGAATTCTCTCTCAAAAGCTAACAGTTACCACAACACTTAATACTCCACCAAGCATCTCATTCTACTTGATGTGGAAGTTAGGCATCTCGTACCACCCAAGTCCATATCACACCTCCTTTCCCCCCAACAAAAAAAGAGAAGAAAAGAAAAAAAGAATCCACCACACATCCTCATTTCTTCCATCTCTCGTTCAATTCTCCTTACAAAACGTGTGTTTTTGTTCTGTTATGAGAGTACCTACTATGACAAGTTGACAACGAATAAATCTGCTATATCTAAATCCCTCAGAAAATAATACTTGTTTTGAACAGAAGATGGGAGACACTCATCATCAAACCAGCTCTAATAATAAAAATGAAAGTAGAACATTCCGTAAAATTTTGAAAGGGGAATTCTAAAATGTGACAATTTATCTGTAGATTAAGTTAAATACTGAGAATTTTTGTCAGGGAGCTGGAGAGATTGCAGATGCTTTGAAGGAAAATCGATCCATAACAACTATAGACCTGGTGAGGAGAGCTCTCTTGGGTACATTTGTTACCCCTTCCCCCCTTCCCCTCCCTTCTCTCTCTCTCTCTCTTTCCCCTTTTTGATGAGGGAGAAAACTACTTCGGACATGACTAGGTCAGACTAATATTACAGGGAGGAAATAACATTCGTGCTGCTGGAGTTACTGCTGTTGCTCAAGTTTTGAAAGATAATTCCATCATTACCACTGTAAGCCTGCGGATTTCTTGGTCTTCTTTTTAGTAGTCTGTCTTCATTGTTTTACATCTGATGCGATTTTCTTTTCTATTTTTCTCAGTTAGAACTTAGTTATAATCCCATTGGTTCTGATGGAGCCAAGGCCTTGGCTGAAGTTCTTAAGTTTCACGGAAGCATAAAAACCCTCAAGCTTGGTTGGTGCCAGGTAATCTATGTACCTTGAAATTATTGTTATTTTTTATCAATAAATTTTCTTGTTTACATTAAATATCTTCACAGATAGGAGCAAAGGGAGCAGAGTTCATTGCGGATGCTTTGAAATATAATACTACAATATCACTTCTGGACTTGCGAGCAAATGGACTAAGAGATGAGGTTTGTTTTAGTGCCTCCGGCCATTTTTTTTTCCGCCAATTTTTATAAAAAGTATACTTGTTGATCAATCTTATGTTGTACCCCTTGCTTTATGTACCAACTATTGCAGGGTGCTGCTCATTTGGCTCGAAGTTTGAAAGTGGTTAATGAAGCTTTAACCTCTATAGATTTAGGATTCAATGAAATAAGGGTATGAATGTATATATTCATTTCTTCGGATCATTTGTCAGCTGTATGCCCCATAATTTATTCTTTACTCGACGCGCAGGATGATGGGGCTTTTGCCATAGCTCAAGCACTCAAGTCTAATGAAGATATAGCTGTCTCATATTTAAACATTGGGAGTAACTTCCTTACAAAATTTGGGCAGGTAATGATATCAGCAATTATCTCCCCATCTTTTGCTTTCGCTTTTATTCTGTTCAATGGATCTGAATATATACTTTGCATCATGCAGAGTGCGCTGGCCGATGCAAGAGACCATGTCTACGAGATGACTGAAAAGCAGATCGACCTTGTTCTATAGAATACATTACATCTGAAACTGTTCATATTTTGATTTTAAGTGAAGTGTTCTGATTTTTTTGCCCACTTGGAAAGGACTCCTTTTCATCAATTTTGAGTTCTGACCATTGATTGAGGGTAAAGTATTGAGATTAATTCTTCAGAGATGTTGGCTAGTTTAGCTAAAAATTTTCTTAGGTTAGTTTTGGGTTTCATTTAGAGCCTAGAAGTTGGAACAACGTATTTAGCTTTGCATATTTTGATGATCACGGAAGATATAGATAGTTGACTCAGAAAAGTCTGGTAATAAAGTCCTTAATTTTTTCTAAATCTCCCGTTCTATCCTCTATATTATTATTCTACCTCGTCATCCAAGTTTATATAGCATCATACGTGTTGGATCTTGGATTCAATCAAACAGGTGTTCGCTGTATATGCGAGGTACGTACAACACCATGAATATGATTACTGAATGGTGAATGCCTGAGAAATTTTGGTCTAGAATGGGCCAACGAATTGTAGTTAGCACATATCCAAAGTGAGTTTCATTGATTTGTGATTTTTTTTTGCTACACAAATTTTTCTCTACTGCATCTCCACAAGAAACAACACTTCTATCTATGCACGACACGACACTCGCAAATGATGATTTCTTTTCAACTTACAAGATGGTAATACTATTTGAGATGCTCTTGTTCGTTATATCATTTTCAAATAATAGATGAGATATTACTCAAGTTGGTATTATTATGAGGTTTATTACTATTGTTGGTATGAGTGAGATGAAGTGGTCCTGGGACCTTGGTGGAGGTAGAAACTAGAAACAGGGGATTCTTTGAGTATAATTGCTACAGGTAACGGTGAGAATGATGGGTAAGTGAAGATAAGTCATGACTCATGAGGTTATGAACTTATCCTTTCTCATAAATGTCTGTCAATCACCTACACTGTGTTGGTCATCATTCAATGCCTTCGTGGTCAGCCTTCTACGACGACAACTATTACACTCTTGTCTCCTTTTGTACTTCCCTATCTCTTCAACTTTCTTTTCATTTCTAACTCTACCAAAGCTGTCTCCCACAACACACACTCCCAGAAACACACCACACCTCTAATATCTATCCTTAACCCATTTCTTCATATTCAAATTTCAACATCTATATATTTATGGTCCACTTATTGACCTTCCTTATATATATTAATACATATACATAGGCCAAAGTGTGAATTTTTGGTCCTGTAACTTTGCTTTAGGTCCCAATCAGTCTTATATTTTTTTTGGTCTTTAATTTAGTCTTGTATCTTTGCTTCTGGTCTTATATCAGTACTATATCTTTTTTTGTCGCAGTTTTGGTTCCATATGTTTTGAAAACTTTTCACTGTTAGTCCTCGGTCCATTTTAAACCGTTAACTAGGAAAAATTACAAATCAGTCCTTTAAATTACAGTTTAGTCTTAAAAACTTCAAGTTTCTGATTGTCAATATAAAAGTGAAAGAGCATCACTGAAGATTCTCAAACATTACATCTTGGTCCCTAATCCAAGAATTCTTCAAGAAATGGAATAGAAATGAAAAAATCACAAATTAAAGCAAATGACAGACGGACCAAAACTGGAAACGCAGAAAGTTTAAAACCCATCGAAAAAAGTATAGAAATCGTCGAGAAACTCAAGAACTCATCCAAAAATCTCAATCCTCACTGAAATCTTACTCAAATCACCCTCAAATACTTCAAGAAAGAATTTTTGAAAACCCAAACTTGTTCGGAGGGAGGTGGTAGAAGAAAGTTTAGATTAGGGACCAAGATGTAAGGTTTGAGAATCTTCAGGGATGCTCTTTCACTTTTATTTTGACAGTCATGGACTAAAGTGAAAGGGATTTGAAGTTTTCAAGACTAAACTGTAATTTAAAGGACTGATTTGTAATTTTTCTGACTTAATTTGCCTATTTAACGGTTTAAAATGGACAGAGGATTAACGGTAGGAGGTTTTCCAAACATATGGGATCAAATTTGAGACAAATATAAAACTGATTTGGGACCTAGAGCAAAGATACAAGACTAAATTCGTGACAAAAAGATGTAGGACTGATTTGGGATTTGGAACAAAGTTCCAGGACCTAATTCGCACTTTCGCCTATATATATATATTAATAGTTAATACATATATAAAACGAAACAAAGAAAGGGCTCTGTTTATTCATTAAAAGAAAAAAAACGAAAAATCTCTTGCTTCCTCTTTATCACTCTGGGTTTTTTCATAATAAAGTTGTGGTTATGGCCACCTTACCATTTCCAAATTGGCCCCCAGTGTAGTGAATGACCAAGTTGTATATCCTGACAATAACTGAGGTTTTTGGCTCAGTTTTGCTGTGTCCAATATATGCTTCACCATTTCAAATGCACCATTTACTTCACCACATTAACATCATTTTATATATTTAAAACTTTCCCTGGACCCATGACATGCAAATCAATCAGTAAATTTTTTCAATAACTAAATTGTTATAGACTGAATGACTTTTTCATTGAAGATGCACTGGTTTGATATTAGTACATTTGTCTTGCTGCGGATCTCATGCATGATTGCAGAAGGCCATCTGTCATGTTTGGGAGAGAGATACCTGCATCAATGGGGAATTGAACGAATAATCAGACCCAAGTAATAATTAAGTTAATTAATACTTTATTTTCGTTACACAATAACATATATTATGAGTAAACAACTGGAATTTTCCCAAAGTCTAACCATCTAACTTAGTCTCAATTTGGTCTTTTTTCATCAACTGCAATTAGTCCTCTCAATTTAAGATTAAATTGAAAGTTAAACCAGAAAAAATATTAAGAACAAATGATTCAAAAACAAAATTGAGAGAGTTATAACTCAAAGACTAAATTAACAAGCAAGTCTTGTTTCAAGACAAACAAGTTACTCAAAAAAAAGTTACTCATTTTCTTATTTCTCAAAATTAAAGAGAAAAAAACATGAAGAGGGTGTTATTGTAATTATAAAATGTAGAGTAAGAGAAAACCATCAATATAAAAGCATGAGCAGTATCTGCTGTAGCTATACAGTGCAACTTGGTAGTTCCCAGGGGAAGAAGAAAAAGATGGGTTATTCAAAGTTTCTTCTTGTAATGTGTCTGTTGCTCTTTTGCATGGCACTTCAGGTACTTCAAAATTGTTCATCTTCTTCACTAATTTTAGCTTTCAACCAAATTCTAGAGTTAAAACCTCTGAATTCATTCTTCATCATCAATTAACTTTGTTAATTTGATTAATTTGCAGGTGTCATCTGATGCCAATATCAAAGACCATTCCACTCACTCTCTGGTTTTAATACCATTTCACCACTGCTTTAACTTTTCCCAGTAATTTTCATATCATCATCATCACTGTCCTTTGATTGTTGTAATTTGCAGGTGGTCAAAGGACCCAACAGAAAGCTTCTGCCATATGTGGGTATGGTTTTCTACCCACACACATTTATACAGTTCAGTCTTTAAAAGATATACCAATTGACAACTCAATCTTTATTAAACACTTCAATCCTTAAAAGTCATAGAATCAAATCTATTGGTTCCATGACTTTCAAAAATTAAAAAGTTTAAACCAAATTGTATTGAGTTGTTAATTTGAGTACCAGGCATCAATTTATATGTTTACTCTTTATACTAATGACCTTAATCAAAAAGGGTGTGAATTGTGATATATGTATATATTATATATATATATAATTAATTTTGTGTGTTTTGTAGATTGTGGAGTGAAGTGCAGGGAGAGATGCAAATTGCACTCAAGGCCAAAGATTTGTACAAGAGCATGTGGTACATGTTGTGAAAGATGCAAGTGTGTTCCTCCAGGCACTTATGGCAACAGAGAGAAATGTGGAAGGTGTTACACTGACATGGTCACTCATGGCAACAAACCCAAGTGTCCTTAAGCTTACAGTCAATCACAACCATATTACAATATAATATAATATAATATATGAATTACACTTTACATCTACCTTTATAAATTTCCTGTTTAATTTCTGCTAGCTCTCTCTGTAATCTGCACGCATGTGTGTGTGTACATCATCAGTTCAATAATATTCCTCCCATTGATAATAATATTGAATGTGCAGGACCTGTGTAAGTTCTCTTTTGCGTTGTGTATTAGTTTTGTGATTCACATTCTTAATCACAAGAGGTGATGTTATGTATCTTGTTTTCTTGGCAGCATAAAAAAACAAAAAAAATCTTCAGTTACGCAAGTTTTAACACAAATAAATTAGTGTTTTTCTTACAAAAAAAAAAAATTACAGTGTGTTTAACCAATTGGTATTTAGGACGCAAGTTTTAATCATTCATGCTATATGGTTGACACTCGTGTTAAATATTTCAACCGTTGGTATTTGGTCCAAATGAAAAAAAAAATGTAACTCATCCAAGAATTTGTATTCTTCAGCAATTTGTTCAAAGAAAAGTTAACTTGTCAACCTCGTCAAAATTAGTTCATATAAAAGTTACCTTTGGTCAACAATTTGATTTTGGTAAAAAAAAAAAAAAAAGAAATTGTTGTTAACCAATTTCATCTACAAATTTTAAGATTGTCAACTCGCTCAAGTGCTCAAGCTCAACCCATCGAACTGAAACATTGCCGTCATTCTTGTATAAATTCTAATGATTTCTAACAATATTTTGATTTTAGTTGTCGGATTTGAGACACTATACTCTCAGTATTTACATAATAATGTTGAGTATTGACACAATATTCATATATTACATTTGTTACTTGGTTATTATTTATTAGTGCATGAATGATGTTGGCCAAAAAAAAAAAAATCAACCTGTAAACCCATCCAACATCACCTCGAGAATGTCTAGTTTAATTTGATTTAGATTAAATTTGTTTTTCATAGTTGAGTTAAGCAAAGTGTAAATTTAGTCTCATATTTTTTCTCAGTTTTTAATTTGGTCTTATATATCTTTAGACCAGGTTTCAATTTGGTCCCATATTTTATTTGTTGTAGTCTTGTAGATGTGGTCTCATATCTTTGGTCAATTGCAGAATTGGTCTTATTTCTTTGGGTCAGGTGTAGAAGCGATCTCATATCTTTGTAAAAGAATTAATTAAATATTGATCTTTTTTGTAAAAATATGAGACTAATTCTGTAACCTAAACAAAAGATGTGAAACCAAAAATGATATGTTTGACAAAAATATGAGACTGAAAGTGCAACAAAAATGTTATTGGACTAAATTTGTATGTTGACCTATGTTGTTTTATTTTTGTTTTATACCACAACTGAGTGAGAAAGTATATAGTACTTTTAAATGCTTTTCACAAATAAAATGACTTCATGGCCCAATGGATAAGGCGCTGGTCTACGGAACCAGAGATTCTGGGTTCGATCCCCAGTGAAGTCGATTTTATATATATATATAATTTTTTTCCTTGTTTTACTACTGAAAAAAAAAAGGGAGTTTTGTAGCATGGCGTAGTGGTTTTCCATATTCGACTGGCGACTTGAAGAAGACGACCCATAACGCGAGAATCTCTCAGAAGTATAAACCAGCTCTGGCTGAATGGCACCAAAAGCTAAAGCAACGAAGAATTCAAGTTCCTCCACTGATCCTCATGGAATATTCTCTGGAATGGTCGTTTTCTTAGTCGAAAAAGGAGTTCAAGCTCGTCGATTGCAGGTTCCATTGCTTACACGCACTTTTGCATGTCCGCACGGATATTCTTTAAACTCCCCACATTTTAGCTTGTTCACAAAGTTAAAATTATGATTAGTTAATCCCCTTTTGTTTTCTTTGTGATTGAAGATTTGGAAGCAGAAATTGGTGCAAATGGGGGCTGTTATAGAAGAGCGTTTATCGAAAAGGGTCACTCACATTTTTGCTATGGATTCAGATACTCTTCTCCAGATACTGGATAGTGAGCGTCTCTCTCGTTTTAAAGGGGTCAGCCTTTTTTTTTTAATGATCTCTTTCGTAATTTTGCTCCTATGGGTGTCTTATGCAGTCATCTTTGTTTTCAGATGGTCTTTGCTGTCATTTTGCTCCCATTTATGTACCCAATGCTCCTATGGGTGTGTTGATGAACTCATTTATGTATGTTTGTTTTCAGAAAGTTCTTTAATGGTGTTTGTTGCAGAGAGTCCTCTTATATCAGTGGTTAGAAGACTGCTTGAAAGCAGGAGAGAAATTATCTGAGGATATATATGTATTGAAGTTGGACTCAGAAGATGGAGATACGCCTGATAAGTCTTTGGGTCCTAAACCAGATAATGGAAGCATTTCTAGCGATTATAAAGGAGTACAGAACAAAAAAATTAAATCCTCTTCTGAGGATACAGGAATTGTAAATTTGGAAAGTACCGAAGATCGAAGAGGAAATGCTCTATGTTCATCACCAAGCACAACAAGCAGTCATGATGACTCAATTGACAGTTTAAATTATGCAAATACTTATACAAGACCTCAAAATCCCAATGCTGAAAATGAGGCTGTAAGAAGCCTACAATTGAAGTATTTTATGTAAAATATCTTTCTGCCATAACTTTTGATCGGATTTCGCTGAGAGTACAATCTTTCACTAAACTTTTCTTTTTTCATTATTAATTGTTTTGCTTAATGTCTAGTGTTATGTTTAGACCTCCTGATCCCAGAAGCTTAAACTGTTTGAAAAGCATTTCCCAAAAGCCAATGTGGCTTTTAAAAAGTTATGGGAGAAATATCTATTAGACAATTTTATTGCCTAAATTACTAGCTTTTGCTGTTAAATGACACAACAGTTAGAAGTCACAATTCTCAAATAGCGCTCATGCTTTATTCTTGTTCTTATTGGACATTTTTCTAATTAGTAAGGGAATACATTGCAGTCATCCTCGCCGTACTGTCCACCTGATCTAAACAAGAACATAACAGAGATATTTGGAAAACTCGTGAACATATATAGAGGTAAGCCTGCATAGACTATTTTCAATTTTATTTTTTATTTTTCTGGGGCTCATTTTTATTATGCAAGTACTATTTGAAAGCCTTGGGTGAAGATCGGAGGTCTTTTAGCTATTACAAAGCTATTGCAGTGATTGAGAAATTGCCATTTAAAATTGAAAGTTTGGACCAGATCAAAAACCAGCCTGCAATTGGGAAATCAATGAAAGATCATGTGAGTGTGCTAAGTCACTGCTATCTTAGGCTTTGCTACATATCAATTTATATATTTTTACTTTGACCTCTATTTAATATTAGTTTTGATATATTTATTGCTTCTTACTTGTAGCTTCATGATATTTCCGACCTTTTAGAATGCCTTCTTTCATATTTCTGCTCTCTTGGTAATGCAATATCATCGAGCATATGATATAATTTTGCTTATATATGATATCCTCCTAGACCCTAGTCTTCACTTATTATCATGTAGAGAAAGGTGCATATTACATCTTGTCTGGTGATTCTGGGTTCAAACTAGGAGGACAAATTTGTTTTGTCTAAATTTTTTGTGAGCTGTAAAAATTTGCATTTTCAGAATGTTTCATATTAGGTCCTCAGATCATAATCCATGCGCATTTGGTTTTAATACTCAATACACCCCTTTGTTGCTAAGAACTGATTTTATGCATTTAGAAGGCATTAGAAAACTATTGATGCTACTGATGATTTCTGTTTCATATAACAACTCAATCAAAAGTTTTTACCATGTCCAGATTCAAGAGATAATAACCACTGGCAAGTTATCTAAGTTGGAACACTTCGAAACTGATGAGAAGGTACTATAAGTGTTAAGGCTGCCTTTTTGAGATACTGGAGAAGTTGTTTACATCATTTAACTTTTTTGGATTTTTATTTTTTTGTCCTTTTCCATGAATCCTTATCTAAATTTGACAATTTTATATTTATATCATATCACGGATATGTACCTGAGTGCAAATTTGTTTTAATGCATACTGTGTTTGATAACGATTTGTCCTGTTACTGGAGCCCATAATTATTTTTTGCTTGAAATTTCTATGTGATATCTAACTTAATATCTCAGCTATGGGGTGGTTAGTTTATTCTGAACTATCAATTTGATAATATTTTATATGCAAAGAAATTAATCCCTATGCATTTGTAATTTTTGTTAAATATTTTGGTTGATGCATGATAACTAGAAAATGGTCAGATATTCTTCAGGATAGTAACATCTTGGATGTTTTTTACATTTTATTGCTATCTCACTACCTACTCTCTTTCCCCCCAATTTTAATTGTAGGTTCGAACAATTTCCTTATTTGGAGAAGTATGGGGTATAGGTCCAGCCACTGCACTAAAATTGTACGAGAAAGGTCATCGTACATTGGATGATCTGAGAAATGATGATTCCCTAACAAATGCACAGAAGTTAGGGTTGAAATACTTTGATGATATTAGGCAAAGGATTCCACGCAATGAGGTCTGGTTGTATTTTTTCTGTTATGTTTATTGTAAAAACTCGTATTGTATTGTCCAAAATCATTTGACGCCCTTCCTGATCTGCTAGGTACAAGAGATGGAGAACATAATGCAGAAAGTTGGGGAGGAAATTTTGCCTGAGGTGAGCACTCCTTGATTCTGGCTGGGTTGAGACTCATTACTCATTAGTTTTTATCGTGTCATGACATTCTGTTCTTGCAGATTTGCTGAAATCATTGATTGATTTCCTTTGAACTATGTGGCATTGTTATGAAATTGGATGGATTGAACATGGGAAGAGTATATTTATTTAAAAAAGTGGCATTGGGGATAGTATCATAGTAAGATTGCTTTAGGTTTAGTGTCAATGATGCTACCTGATAGGAAAGAGTGCAGAAAAGTAACAGTTTTTGGGGGGTCAGAGGAATTCCTTTTATTGATTAGAGGATTGCATTCTAGAAATACCTTAGATGGTATAAATTAGCCAACAGAAAATAAAGGGTGGAGAGAGAAATTTCATGTCCAAGCAGGAGCAACTGGGACTAAGTCTCAGTTATTTATTTGCTCGGAAGTGTTATGCCATGTTCTATAAAAAAGAAGAGTTTGTCTGACATCTCTCTTTCAGGGATGGTGCATATGGCTTAGATTGACATATCTTGTTATAAATTTATTTAAGTATTAACCACTGAAATTCAAATCAGGTAACTCAGTTCCTCTTTGGGACTACCTGTTTTAAGGAACTCCATTCCAGCCTCCTAAATTTTGATTCCTTCTCTTATTTATAGATTGCAGATAACTCATGTATAACTCATTGTGCATCAATATAGAGTATTTTGTTGTTTGTGACAGTTCTGTGTGAAACATGACATTACATTTAGGTTCATATCGTTTGTGGGGGATCATATAGACGAGGGAAATCTACCTGTGGAGATATGGACATTATTATTACACATCCTGATGGAGTAAGGTGATTTGATTTCTTTTAACCCTTAAATTCAACTTTGAAGAAACATAGTAATTAATTGGAGGTGCTATCTTTTAACCCTTAAATTCAACTTAGTTAATTTGTTTTTGGCTTGCAGTCACAAAGGGTTTTTGTCAAAGTTTGTAAAGCGTTTAAAGGATATGAATTTCCTGAGAGAAGATTTGATTTTCAGTACTCACAGTGAAGAGGTAATATTAGCCTTTTCCTTTGTCTTGTTTTCTTATTATTTGGAAACTAATAGGAATATATTCAAATATTAAGGAGTAGATGCTTACTAAACTTTCAATCCAAGGCAGATAATTATTTGTTTCTTACATTATACTTCTAGATAGCGGTGTGAACCATTGTTATATTTTGTCAAAAGCTCATCATTCATTTTAGATAACTTTATCTTTTTATGTCTTATATTCATTCGGATTACTTATATTAAATTTTATGTTACTATGTTATGAATTATGATGGTTGGTGTATGTTAGAACCCACTACTTTTCAAGATAAACAGTAGCTAATCCCTCTTGTATATAGCTAGAATAGACTGATTACATAGGCATTTACACACAAAAATGCAAAATAATAACATAAGTATCTAACTTTCCTGAGTCCAGATTCTTTCCCAAACCTTTCCCTAATATTTTCCTTACCCTTCCACTATGACAGTTTACCTATTTGTATTAGCACAACCACACCAACTCATTTACTCACTCCCTCTATGTACTAGCATTTTTCTATCTTCATTAGTCCTTCTATCTGATATATGTTTCTGTCTATTTATAAACAGCATCTTTTCCATTTTAACTTTTCAAAGTAAACACAGGGTACGGAATCTGGTGTTGACACGTACTTTGGTTTTTGCACCTATCCTGGACGGGAGCTGCGGCATCGTATAGATTTGAAGGTAAGAGATGGTTATGTCATGTATTCTTTCATATAATGTCTGATAAAGATTCTCTGTGAGTTCTAAAATGTTACGGATATCCCAGAAATTTTTCCCTTTCATCTTGGTGTAGTATTGTGCATTTATTAATATGTGAATCTGTAATGCCATTTTTTCTGCATCATATTATAAAAGTTCTGAAAATTTGAAATTGTCTTCTTCTTTTGTTGTAGTCCTCTCTTTGTTGTTGCTGATTGTACACTATATTACTAAGCTAGCTGTTAACCATCATAAATTTATTAGCAGCTGACTGCTCAGAAGTTTGCATGATTAATGCTGATGTTTTGGCAGGTGTACCCAAGAGATATATATGCTTTTGGACTTGTAGCCTGGACTGGAAATGATGTATTGAATCGGAGGTACGATGGTTTTAGATTTAAAATAATAATAATTGTCATTGTTAGAAAAATAATACTATCAACTGAAGAGAAAAGAGATAGAAATATGGATGCAAATGCAACGAGTATCCAACTTTCTAGCATGATGTCGCGGTGAAAGGATAGAAAATAGTGACAAAGAGATTACGACAAGGCAGATATTTATGTCAGTTTCTGTAGATTACTATCTATTGCTTTGATGAAGAATGGACTATGTTCTGTGTCTGTACTTTTACCCTTTTCATCATTTTCCTTGATCATCTTAGCTTTTATGCTGAGTGCAGGTTGAGATTGCTGGCAGAATCTAAAGGGTTCCGTCTTGACGACACGGGGTTGTTTCCGGCTACTTCAGGTTCAGGCAATAAACGGGTATGGCATCATTCTGGGATCCATTTTTATATTTTATGAATCCTCCTTATACATGGACATAGTTAAATCATCAATCCAAGGCAATCATGCATGTTTGTGATTCAGGGAGCAAGAGGTAGTTCAAGTTTGAAGTTTTACACAGAAAAGGAAGTGTTTGACTTCCTGGGATTTCCCTGGCTTGAACCACATGAAAGGAATCTATAAGCTCAAGCATTCTGTATATAACATAAGATTGTAAGACCATTTTGTAGTCTTGGGTGATTTTGGTGCCTTGAAGAACATGCCCTCTTGTAATTAGATCAGGTAGTCATAGATTATGTAGATTTCTAGTTTTACAATACGCCACATAACTTTATATTTTGGCTTTTTCCCTTTTTTCTTTCTTTTTTTTTTCTCAAAAGATTCTCTTAGTTAATAATTAACAAACAATTGTAAACTTTTTATTAAAACTTAATTTGATTTTAATTTAATTCTAGATATTTTACTTTCAAAAACATCCATTGAAAGCAGTTTTTAAAATTATCGGTTAAAAATTAATTTGAGTTTTTAAAACTAATTATATTTAATTAAAAATATATATAAACTTAAAGTAAATTAATTAAGGATTAGTTTAGTCTTTGAAAAAAATAATCAAATTATTAAATACAAATGATTTGATTTTATCATTTTTATAATTTTCAAAGTCTATTAAACATTTCTGAAAAGCACATGTTAGATAAATTTTTTTTTTCTATAATATCTATAATAATCCAAAGCCTTATATGTCAATAAGTCCAACCTATATCAATTTTAAAAGAGAAATTTTTTTATTTGGTCCCTAAATTTACAATAAGTACGAATTTAGGAATCAAAAAGTATAAAATTAATTCGAATACAGAGGTCAAATAGTATTAATTTAGTACAAATTCAGGGATTAAAAAACGTAAAATTAGTTCAAGTTTAGAAACCAAATAATATTAATTTAGTACAAATTCATGGACTAAAAAGTATAAAATTTGTTCAAATTCAGGGACCTAATCATCATTATGGACCAACTAGTTGATAATTAAGATATGTTAGTGACCAAATAATGTATTTTAATTTTTAATTGTACAGGGATTAATTAGTTGTCCTGGTGTAAATTTAAGAACCAAATAGTAGGTTTTCTCATAAATATACTAGGGAGTGTTTCTCAATATTTGGAAAGATGAGGGGCAGGTCTACAAATCAAGAAAGGTTTACATTAAAATTCGCCTTTTGTCAAGGATGAGCAATTGAGCTTAAGAAGCGAGAGCAAAGAGATAAAATAAGAGAGAGAGAGAGAGAGAGAGAGAGATGTCTCTCACTATAGCTTCTACTTCGTCTTTTGCTTCTTCCTCGTTCTTCAAATCATCCTCCTCACTTTCTTCTTCTTCTTCTTCCCTATGCTTCTCATGCAGACGCCAAAGTTGTATCACATACAAACCATCTCTTTCATTTTCGTCTCCGAAGCAAAATCACTTTGCGATTTTACCACTTTCACTTCCTCCGCAAAGGCTCATTACCAGAGCTGCTGAATACAAATTCCCCGACCCCATTCCTGAATTCGCCGACACCGTGAGTTTCTGTGCAATTTTTGGGTTTCTGTTTCTTGGTCAAGAATAAGAATATTAATTCATTATCCCATCTTTTTTTTGTTTGGTGGAGTTTTCAGGAGACCCAGAAATTCAGGGGCCATCTTCTCAAGAAGCTTTCGAAGAAGAAGGAGGAGGTGTATGGGGAATCGGTTGAAGAGGTTGTGGGGATTTGCACCGAAGTGAGTTTTCATATTTTTCTTTCTGCCCTTTTGTTTCCAAAATATTGCAATGTTGTCTTTAGATTATGTTATTGCTTACAGCAATGGTTGATTCTTTCGAGTGTTTCAGCTTACTTTGCGTGTCATGTTTGATTTATGTTTGATGTCAATAAACAGGATTTCATTTTTTGGTCCGTTTGATTAGGGAATAGGGAGCGACAATGAGAATGGGGCAGATAATTGTAGCCTGTATGTTATAATAGTTCGTCTGATTTGGTAGTATTAACTTTAATTATAACCATCCACTTCTTCCCTGCTTTAAATAATTAAATGTGTTCAAAGGAAGGATAGACTTAGATATAGTTTTTTAAGTCTCTTTATCACATTTTTTTGATAAAATATGACATGACAAAAATTTCTTACAGAGACCTAATAATGTGGTACGAGCTATAAATAATATTCACTTTTTCATGATTTTATTGAGGAATTTTTTGGTAAAAATATGAAAGTTATACCTTACCTTAAGTTTTTTCAACAAAAATTGATCTACCATTATTGTTTACTGGTTTAGTTCATGGCCTATGTATGTTTCTGATAAGTGATGAGAACTATCATCTTATATTTGACCTTTAACATTTGAAATCAGGTCATGATAGAACTTACTGAATTTGGAGAAAAATAATGTCTGTATTTGCCGAGAGATATGTGTAATGCACTTCTAACAATCCTATAGATCTTGAGAATCTTCAGAATAACGTATGTCCAACATTTTAAGATCACATTCTGTCATCGGCAGGCAGTGGCAGATTGTATGAACCTAAGATCTGAGTTGAAAATGCCCATGAAAACTAGGAGATAACAATATGAAATAAAACTTAGTATACATCTTTCTATCATATAATATAGATGCATATTTGAGTTGAATGAGTGAATTGAGAATATCCTTATTCCTTACGTTTAATTTTGGAGAGAGATTCTTAAACAAAGTCAATCGACAACAGATAAGAGATCAAATCAATCATAATGTCCTAGTATATCAAAAGAGTCTTACTGAAAAATATGTTTGACATGTGTGTGTACATATTTGTTTACAATTGAATTGGTTTACTCATGCTTTGTAGATTGAATCTACAAAAGAATTATTCTTGCAATGGAAGCTATTCATATTTTGATTGTTTTATACAAAATTCTCAGTTCTGTGTTTTTTATATATTGAACAGATTTTCAGTACTTTCTTACACTCGGAGTATGGAGGCCCTGGGACACTCTTAGTGTTACCTTTCATAGATATGGCTGATACTGTAAATGAGAGGGGATTGCCAGGAGGGCCACAAGCTGCACGTGCTGCTATTAAGTGGGCTCAAAAACACGTTGATAATGACTGGAAAGAATGGACTGCTCCTGATACCAACTGATACATGAAAACACCCGTTTTGTATTTTAGTTTTAACTACTGAGGTGTCAGGTGGCAACTTTAATGTAAATTTTGTCTCTCCTTTAAGATGGGTTAATAATGAATATTTATTAGTGATGAGTGAAATCAAAACTTTGGACAATTTCTGTGGCAGAAATTTAGTCGGGAAAAAATTAGGTGTAGAAGCATGATTAATGGTAGTGTTCTTGTATCTGGTTTTTCAACAGATATGAAAACTTTCAAAGTAGTCAACAGTGTGATTCAGTTGAGTTGTTGAGAATATCCACATCCTTGTGTTTTTTATTCTAGAATTTCTGAACAGACTCCTGAGAAACTTGTCTATGTATTATCCTTATTTGCATATCAATGGGCCTGATTCCTGAAGCAATTAACATGAACTGCAAAACCCTGTTTATAAGCTGTTGAATTGATGAAGACAATTAACACCATTTGAGAAGACACCACTGGAGTTAACAGAAGAAGAAAATCATCCTTTAATTGTCTATAATGAATACTATTTATCCTCTTCTATCATGTGGTTCATGTTTCCACTCCACAAAACCATTTTGAATAACTATGCAGTAATAAAATTTTTAGCACGTGTAAATGTGGAATGATACATCATATATTCAAAATATAATATCCACAAATTTTCTACTTGAGTGAGAGATGCGCTTCGTGACAGCAGTCCAATCCAAGTCATTTGTTAGTGTAAAACCATACATCTTCATCTGCCACTCAATTCTTCCCAATCTATGAAACGATCAAGTAGCTCTTTCTCTTGCAAAACTAAACAATCTTGAGCCTTCCTAAACCATTCATATCGATGCTTCGCGATATAATCATAGACAGCATCCCTGATTGGCCTAGGAACCACCAATAGTGAGCTTAAGGCAGAGTATGGTAGTGGCAGGTATGACATTACCCGCAATGCAGCTGCATGGTCATTTGATCACATTAGATTGACACTTTCAAGATCACAGCAAAATCAGGAGAAAATGACAAAATTATATTTGACAAATTGATGCTCTTCCGTGTATTAAATTACACATTAATTCTGAAATTTTTCATCAAAAAATTTGCAGGATGGGAGATTGCATGAGAAAAGTTAAACAGGTTGAGCAACAAAGTGTGAATAGGTTCTGCGATTGCCAAGAAACAACGGTGGAGAACTATGAAGCAGGCCTAAGTTTTTAATGTAAGATTTTGTAAATAATGCTCTGCCATCTAATGAGACTGATTCACAAAAAGACAACCCAGAAAGAATGCTTAAAAAGGTTCTGATATGGTCAATTCAGCAAAATGCGCAGCAAGGTTGAATTTGTATGCAAATGCAGATAGTAAAATCAGCCAATAGCCAATGCAACACTTAAATTGGTTCTTCTCAAGTTCCCGATATACTGATCAATAGTCAAATCCAAGTGTCATTAGTGAATGTATTTTAAAAATAAAAAATAAAAAAGACCGACCAGACAGAATTGAAATTGGTGCAAAAGTCCTCACCAGTAGATCCCTGACTGTACAAATCCAGGCCTTCAACAAATAAAAAGCGACGGAGGACATCTTCTTGTTCAAGACCACATGCTGCCAAATAGGGTTTAGCAGCCTCGGATTGAACACAACAAAATTTGATCTTTCTATCTTTGTCTGCTTTGATGACCCATTTTACTCCTGTTAATGCAACAGTCAAAGGCGATCCATAGAGATCACATATTAGAATTTAGAAGTGGACCATGCAATTATATGTAGGGAAAGGAACCTTGAATAATGCATGAGAAATTAAATTCTAAATCAGTAATGAGTGCTTAAACTCAAGGCTTTTGGCTTATTTATTTTGCTTCAGGGCAGGGGGAACCATAGGAGAATAATGACAACTAAGGATAAGGAGCGCAAGATTAACACCAACTGTGGATAGAGAATACAGTGATTGTCAAAAACAAAGAAATCCCAGTATCACTTCTAAGCATTCAAATAGAAATAGTATGGACCTCATACAATTATATAGATGCTGTTTCCTTCCCACTACCAAACCTATACTCACAAAAACGTAAGTAAAAAATATATACAAGTATCTAAAATTCTAAATTCTAGAACTCTATAAGATCAAACTAAATATAGATCTAAGTGAAAAACTCTGTAACTCTCAAACTAAAACCCCTAGCAACTTGATCTTGAAATCTAAAGTCCGGTAATACTAAGTCCAAACGTCCACNAAACCTATACTCACAAAAATGTAAGTAAAGAATATATACAAGTATCTAAAATTCTAAATTCTAGAACTCTATAAGATCAAACTAAATATAGATCTAAGTGAAAAACTCTGTAACTCTCAAACTAAAACCCCTAGCAACTTGATCTTGAAATCTAAAGTCCGGTAATACTAAGTCCAAACGTCCACATAATAAAAATACAAGGACACCAATTATCCGTACATCGTTAAATCAATTTTCATACAAAACTTTAGCTGAGTTTATCAGGCATAAATATATAAAAATCATCAACTCCTTGAGCGTGCATGCTAGCTAACATTTATTATGCGAGGAAAGAAAGAAAAGATTGAAGAGTCCGAATTAATTGCAACGAAACTCAAGGAAATGGATCAGCGACAATGAAGACGAACAAAATATCCTTTATATCAATACCAAGGTCTTAAAATTTCAGGAACAAATGGAACTTAGGGACGGAAGACGTAGTCAATTATTGAAAATGTTGTTATCTTTCACTAGTAACAACATTAACAGCGGCCAATACCAGCCAGAACCGTATAACAACCAAAAAATAAAGGAATCATTTGGAGCATTTCAATCAAAGGATGAAAGAAAAGAGAGAAATCGGAAGTTCAATCAGAAAGATGAAGGGAATACCTCGGTGGCAGAGATGACAGACACCGTCGTAAACGACGACTCGAGGCTGAAGCAAGGTAGGATTGAGGATGGGAAGAGGTCGGACCACCGAAGTGCGAGAGGAGTTGTGATCTTCTTCGTCGTCATCGGAGACGGCGACGGGGACGCCGTCGACGGCGGAGGAGGAGGAGGAGGAGGAAGAAAGCAAGCGACGCAAGGAAGAAGCGAAAAGGGAAGGGGAAAACGACGACGTATTGGGGAGTCGTCTTGTCCGAAGAAGCATCGTGATGGTTCGTGTTGTTACTTGTTAGAAGAAGAGTAAGAGTTGAAGTGAGGGTAATTTGGTTTTTTCAGACAAAANCATCGTCGACGGCGACGGGGACGCCGTCGACGGCGGAGGAAGAAGAAAGCAAGCGACGCAAGGAAGAAGCGAAAAGGGAAGGGGAAAACGACGACGTATTGGGGAGTCGTCTTGTCCGAAGAAGCATCGTGATGGTTCGTGTTGTTACTTGTTAGAAGAAGAGTAAGAGTTGAAGTGAGGGTAATTTGATTTTTTCAGACAAAAGGAAAGGCGGCATATGAATTCAAGAAAGGAAAGGGGCCATAAGAAGAATTTCAAGAAATAAGAGGGACGAGAAATAAATAAATTAATGTTATAATTATTATTTTATGGAAGTTTCTTGCATTCCAAGAATGTGTTGTACTTTTCTGTTTTCAGAAAAAACAAAATAAAAAAGCGCTAGAGGAAGGGCTTGAACCTTCGACCTTGTGGTTAACAGCCACACGCTCTAACCAACTGAGCTACTCCAGCTGCTGCATCACCCGTGTTAAACTGTTAATTAAAATATCTAATATAATATTTAACTTTTCTTTCTTCAACTAGCTCTCTCATCTTCGTTTTTTTTTTAAAAAAAAGAACTCTCTAATGTTCGTTTGGAAATGTATATATTTGATAAAATAGAGAAAGAGAAATTTGACATTGTTTTTTATTTAATATTATTTTTTCTATTCTTTTTATTTGGATTTTTTCTTCTTCCTTTCAATCTCAACATATTATCTGGAGACCTAAGTGAGTTCGCAGGTGTGCCCCAAGCCCCCAATGAAATAAACTACATTGATTTTTAAAAAAAAAAAATACGATTCATGAATCAGACACATCATAATTATCAGACACTCAAGACTCAACCGCTCTGTTCACAAACTAGTTTTTAAAACAGAAAAAAAAATAGGCAGGAGCACCTGAAAGGCTGAAAATCATTGCAGGTGGAGTGTGAGTAAATTTGATCACAAGTTCATTGTAAACAGAGGCAAAAACTGGTGTCAATTAGGAAAAAGGGGCATGAACCAAAAGAACTGGTAGTAAATAATAATCCCTTTCTTTTTGTAAAATTCACCAAGAGGGGGGGGGGGGGACCAGTAGCTTTAATAAAGATAAAGCATAATTAATTTTAGAAGACGCTGGATTTGAAATTGTCCATAGTCTATATAATCAGGTTTTCACTTCAGAGTTCAGAGTCTCAAGCCAGAGTGATACTGATACCTAATTCAGCCTGATTCAGTTCAAGCCTTCAGGGCAACCAAGATTTACTTCAATAAAGAATGGAGTTTTGTACATTAGGGTAAAAGAAACTAATAAAATTAAAAATTAACTGCTTCTTTGGCTAAAAGGGTATTATTGGTATGACAGAAGAATTTGCTTTACCAAGTAAGAAACTAAGAATATGGGGCTTGGCTCAACCACACACACTATAGATATGGAAAATCATATCAGAAAATCCAACTTAAACGAAGCTGCAGCACCAATAACTGCTAATGGGAATGTTTCGCTCCAGAAAAATCAATGAAATAGCTGATGTTGAAAGTTACTTCTTCTGATGAAAGCCGATGCCATGACCCTTACCCACTGACCTACAATTACAAAGCATTCATGAGACATGGGACCCTTTTACAATCATTCTTCTTAGGGTTTAATAGTCACATAATATAACTCAATCTTAATTACAGCGACAATAATCTGTAAATTACTAAATTTCCAAATGCTTTCGGATACAAACCCAAAGTGTAGTCAGCTTCCAAATTTTGGACTAATCGTCCACCTCCTGGACTTGGCCATCTGTATAAGCAGAATAAATTTGAAAAGCATAAGACACGTACACAAGAAGAGATGAAAGTGCATTAAAGCAGTTAAGTTCTGAAACCCTCACCAGCAAGATTGATGGCCAGATTTGCTTGATTGTCAGCCTCAGAGTTAAGATTCTTGGAAAGAAAAAAAAAAGAGTTTACACAGAGCATCAGTAAACTTATTCTTGCAAGATACATTATCACAACAAAGGATGCTTCATGTTCATGAGAATGCAGGCAAGAAAATCCAGGAGAACAAATCGGAATTAGAGAATTAGTGAATTACACATTTCTACTACTTGTTATATTATATAAGCAATAGATATAAGGGTATCTTAATCAGAACATTAAGTTTTGATACAAGGAAATATGGTTAGCATATTTTTGGGTTATACTAGAGAGGAGTTATTAATGTCCATCAACAGATCAACGTATTCACAGAAGCTGAAGCTAAAGAGAAAGGGGCGTAACATAGTTGCTAAATTCAATGAAATATATCAGCATTACTGAGAAAGAATGCAACACATGCAATCCTTCATAGAATTTTTGAGCATTAAACACTTAGCATGACCCTATGGGTTCTGCTCCCAGCTCCTCATTTGACTTCTATGTACATAATTCCTAAAACTAAAGAAACACTGATATTTTAAATTAGAATCCAGTGTGTTGATGATTGAATTCAAGCCGACCTATAATCAATCAGGCATCCCATGAAAATTGCTAACATAAATACTACAATTACTTCATCTAGCACAAAAGGAACAGTCAAGTGTATGTACCTACCCTTAGAACATGAGTGATCTGGAATGATAGAAAATTATCCTTGAGTTCCCTAGCCACCTTATACAAAGCAGCCATGTTCTCATGCTTGACCTTCCATAAACCATCAATCTGTTCAAGCAGTAGCACGTAAAAAAATTGAAGAAAAGAAACTAAAAAAATAGGAAGGGCTGACAAGTTAGAATCCCAACTTGCCAATGTAATATAAGATGCAATCAGATGTTTATTCTCCACTAAGTTGAGGCTTCCCATCCTTCAGACCAAAATTTCATTATAACTCAACTACAAAAATAAAGCATATAGAATAGAAAGGCATACAAAAAATATATATATTAATAATCTGGACTATCTTGAAAGCACCAAGATAGAGATAGACTCTGACAGTAAAGATCTGAAGTGGTAACCAGAAGAAACAGAAGAACCCAGCAATATCAATCTCATTCCTGAGATTTCCCCCTTAGTACAATATGCAAGAAATACTAACTTTTTTCTTGATTATCTCCTGATTTTAACCTTTAAGCTACCCAATCTGACAACCTATGTTTTAATATATATTGCAGCATTTATGTATGATCCCTGAAGTAATTAGAAACCTATTTCAAGCACACAAATTGGACATAACTCAGGCATTGATTAGAAAATTAATATAAAGTGTTTGATTTCTTACATATGGGGTTATATATTGTTGACTTTTGACTCATCAAGAACAATTTTTACAAGCACATGCAATTTATAGGCTATATGGCAGAAAGCATGGTTGACTAAGGATATCCTGACTGCTCATGGAGGCAGGGGTTTAAATCAGAGTTCTCCAGAAACGAGTCTAGTTTAAATCAGGATACCAGATTTCTTCCTTCTACACATATTTTCTCTGTATAAGTATCAGATAAAGAGAAAAAAAAATGTAAACTCTGAAGAAAAAACAATCTACGATAGATACTAAAAACAGAAATTAACAAAGCGAAGAATATTAATTTACTTACCCCATATATGTATCAAATAAATAGATAGAGAATAACATATAAAAAGACAAACCTGCATGCAAACAAGCTTGGAGTCACCTTGGACAGTAATGCTATTATACCCTTTTTGAAGAGCATATTTCATTCCTAATATTACAGCACGATATTCAGCAACATTGTTTGTTGCTATACCCAAACCTTCACGCAACCTACAAATCTTTAAAATGATAATAATTAAACGATCTAAGCTGTAAACAAATTATGCACAGATATAGAATCATCAAATTATACCAAGCTTCCATCACTAGCCCGCAGAATAGCCCCTGCTCCAGCTTTACCTGGATTTCCTTTTGACGCACCATCAAACTCAAGAATACATGTTCGCTGCACAGGAATACAATTACAATGATCAAGTATCTATTGAAAAAAATTGCCAAAATAAGTGAAACATGAAAATTATTTTATGGAAAATAAGATCTCATTAAAAAATCAATTTGGTAAAATCTAACAAGGCAGTTAAACAGCCATCCAGTTGACAATCCTATAAAAAACTGAAGTTTTAAAATTAACAGAAATTGCAGGAAATAAATATAATTAAATTATCACTGGTTATCAACTAATAATGGTTTACACTTAAAATCCTCAGGTGAGATGCCAACGCCTGCAATATGGTGCAGATGCAGCAACAGTTGTGGTTGAAATAAGGCTACCCTCAAGCAAACATTATTTAACATCCACAAGCATCAATGCAATTTCTACTTACAAGTTCAGATGAAGCTGCTGGAGCCACAGCAGCATGATCTAACTTCACTTGTTTTCTCAAGGGATCCACTGAAAGAGAGGTCAGCCCAGTTCCTTCCTCCTAAGCAGAATAAGAATTATCTTAAAATTATATTGAAAAGAAACAGCCAAAAAAGAAAAAGAGGAGTTTAGCCAGTGGAAACACATTAAGAATGGACCACGGTGACTTCATTGAAGAAACACCAACTTTGAAGACTATCTGGTAAAATATCTTGTTTAAAGGGATTTGCAGATTTAGATCCACATTGTTTTCTGAAGAAAAAGATACAATTTGAATTTACACCACCCAATCAGCAAGAAAATCATCTTTGTTAGAATCTTGTGGCATATAAATATGTCAAACATCTAATAAGAGCACAAGCTGAAGGTGATATTGAGTATTGACATGGTTATTTGATAATACACTCTAAGAGGATTCCCTGCCAATTATGTAGTTGAGTGTGACATGACATCAGATGCTGCTGAAAATCTCATAATTATTTTTATGCAACGAAGGGTTTAAACTTTTAAATAAGTTATACTTTTATCCAGTTTAAAAAATAATAGGTTTCCAAGCTAACCAGGTAATAGGTATCCTTTGCACTCAAATCTAAAATTGTTACAAACACTTTCATAAGAATAAAATGCAGTCATAGAGAGGGGTATCTGAACTCACCAAATTTTCTTCTCCGAGCACTTCCAAAGATCTCTTTTTGGATGAGTCCTTGTTTGATGTTCCAGCTCCTGAAGAAGCTGGATCCTGATATATATATACATCAATCATCTTATTGACAGATCTCAAACTTCTCCAGTGCATCAGGTGTAGGGCACACATTAGCTTTAATCATAAGAACAGGAAATGTGGGGGATATGATAGTAGAATACAACTATCTAGTTCTTCATAATATGAAACCAAATGGTTTTGAAAATAGGAACAGAACCTAGTAATTTACAAGTTGGAAAGAACCCAAACGGGTTTAAGTCTTTTATATATGAGATTTCCCAGAAGAAAATCAACCTTAAAAAAGGAATAACCTCCATCAATCTACCATGCCCCATAAACATCTCAAATTTGTCAATGGAAATGATGGGATAGGTACTTGGAACACCTTTCACGGCACATCCTAATATCAATCAAATTATCCCTCAAATGAGCAAGGATCACATATCAACGAAGAGAGTGTATCTTTAGAAGCTGATATTATCAGCTATGCAGAATAATAATCTTCTTCATTTCACGATAGATGGTAATCTTAGTGGAAAAGAAATTGGGGGGGGAGGAGGGGGGGAGAAGCTATTAAAAAGTAAAAGGTTGCCTTACCTGGAAGGGGCAAGGAACAAGCGTGCCAAATATATCCTCATTCAAATCTGCAGCTCTAACAGTGTACAAAGCATTCTTTAGCCCACGAGAGATAAGAAATTCCTCTGAATCCTTTGGTAAGGAGTATCCTTTGTACACACTGACAGGAGGATTGCAAATCTACCAGGTGACACAAAATCATCTAATAAGCCAACTATATAGTGTAGAAAAGAAAAATCAATGCATGACCTTTTAGAGCCTTGAAGAACTACTTTAGGTAGTCGATAGTTGAAATGAAACAACAAACAACGAGAACCACAATTTTCTTAGACTTAACAAAACAAAGTTCAGTAAAAACCAAGAGTAAGTATAACTAAGACTAACAAAAAAAACTCGGGAAAAGAAGAAGCAGCCTGACTGCCAGAACATCAATCTGTAGTTTCAATAGAAAGTTGTCTCAGGTTTGCTAACAACAGCCCAAGAAAATTAAAAGACACACTCAAATGTTAAATCATGTAAAAAGTTCGACCATGAAAAACTATAAACAATCTAGCTAATGAGTCAGATATAAGGTGCCAAGAGAGTTACAGAAGATCCAACTTGAGCCTGACAATCAGCGAGACTCTTATAGATTCCAACAATATCCCCTTTACGCACGACGAAAAAAGCATCCTTCTCTTGCCCCATAACTGGCTCAGGTTCTAGTTTCTGCAACTTAGAAGCAGATTTGCGTCCTTTCCTAGTTGAATAGCACTGAACACCACACCTCGTCAGCACAAATCCTAAATTCACAGACCTAATAGCAGAATGCTCGAACTGTCTATTCCACGAGAAGCTAGAACATCCGTAGAGAGAACGTTTGTTGAGGAAGCAAGTGGTCCTGGAAAAAATAGCAGCAGTATACGATGACAGGTGCAACAGGCACTTCATGACAAAGTAAACTCTGCCAGATTGCCAAGATTTCTGTGCGAAGATCAAATTCGATAAAAATAAACACGTGAAATCAGAATATGAACAAAAACAAATAGCTCGATCATGCTGTGGCTATTTCCTATCCTGTTTGGTTGCTGAGAAAGTGGAAGGAAAAAAGCGGCACAAGAAGATACTTACTTGAGAGTTCAGACGAAGTTAATGGGATTTTTGGCTCAGTGATTAGGAGGTTGAACGGACGAGAAAGAAGTAGGTGACTAGGTGAGGGTCTGAACTCTGAACTCCGTAATGGCTTACAGGTTTCGGATGGATTGAAAATACGGGTCGGCTGGTTCCGTTTGTAAAATTCGTTAAGCTCGTAAACTAACGTAGAAATTAGTAGAAAACTATGAAAATTCAACCCAAATTTGACTAATGAAGTCCCTGAAAAATCTACCCTAAATTTTGACTCTCCAACGCAGCGTTTTGCCTCATAAACCCAAAAATTAAAAAAAGGAAGAAAAAAAACTTCCAATTAGACGGGTCATCCACTCATCGGGTAATCAGGTTTATAAAAATCCCCCCTAAACAGGTCTAAATCGAGTAAACTTACAATTTGGTCCCGGAATCATCGAGCTGATAACTCGATTCTTGAAAGATTGAAATATATAAATTAGTCCCTGAAAGATCAAANATTCAATTCCTAAAAGATTGAAATATACAATTTAGTTCTTAAATAATCACAACGATATACTAATTAATCCTTTTTATAGATTAAATAATATATTATTTTAATTTTTTAAAGACTAAAAAAATATATTGTTTTAATCTTTAAAAATTAAATGGTACGTTTCAACTTTTTAAATACTAACTTGTGGTAATCTTTTCCGGATGGAATTGTTAGTTTGGGTGGGTCGGGTCTAAATAGAATGAAGTCAAATCAATGAACAATCGTCGAGCAGCTTGAAATTCCTAAATAATGGNATAAAGGGTATATAATGATTGTGGTTGGTTGAAATAATTATATGGGTTTTTTGAAAATTGTATAGGAGTAGAATTGGTAATTGATAATGAAATGAAATGAAGATAATTAAATGATATTTTGACTTTTGGGTTGTGGTTGTTATGAAATGAGATGGTAATGAAATTGTCTTGGAATTTGTGCTAAAGGTGAATATTTGTAATGAAGGTTTGAGTTGCTTTATGTAATGAAATGAAAGGATCAAAATGTAAATAACATGAAAATTTTAAAACTCTTCTATTTGGTCTACGATTTTATATCAATTCAACGAATCGGTCCTTACGAAGTGAAATGTATCTCGACCCGTAAAAAATCGCATTCATCAACAATTGGGGCTCTCTCTTAAATTCAATGACCAAAATAGAATAATCTTTACAAATTCATGGACCAAATAATTTATCTTCAACTAACAATAAATTATTATTTAGAATTTGATAAATAATTTCAACGGTATACCGTATATTAAAAAATAAGATAATTATTTGAAAAAAGTAATTTATTTGAAAGATTATTGTTTTTTAATTTTATTTTAAAATTTTTATACTATAAAAAATATTACCCATATATATACTAGAGAAGAGACCAAATATATATATATAGAGAGAGTATGAATTATATATTTTTCTGAATTTTCTTTTTAGTTGTTGCACTACAAAAAAAAATTACCTATATATATACCAGAGAAGAGACTAACATGTAAATTTTTTTGTATGAATTATATATATTTTCTCATGACTGGTTTTGAATTTTATTTTGAATATTGTACACTACAAAAAATATTGTCTATATATATAAAGTCATTATACATTCATTATTTCCATTTTCAATACATAACTTGAGTTACAGTGCAACACATATGTTTGTTTATCAATTACAAACTCATTACAAATTATTAATTTAGACAATATTTTTTGTAGTGTCAACACATATCTTTCAAAAATTAAGTGTCAACTCGATGATCTTTCAAAGACCAAATTATTAATTTACTCGGTCTATATCCTATTGATTGCAAGTGATTTTTCTGATTGGATGAACCAATCATATTTGTGTTCAATTCATCATGTTCCGAATTTTTTATACATAATTATGGTTTCTCCTCCTATAACGGTTAGGTAAAAACTAATCTTATTTGAACCGAAAGCATATAGTTGAAGTCTTCAGCTTGTTTATTACTACATGGAACACTTATCGTTATCATGTTCTAATTCAATATGCTTGAAAAATGTTTAATAAAAATATAATAAGTAAAGAATTAATATTACAAGGCACTATTCTGCATAATATGTTTTTATTAACAAACCTAACAAAAATATAAAGAAGGTTTAAATATTCGGGTCATTACACCACAAAATTGTGAGGCTATGTTAAGAAGTAAGAATGGTATAGAAGATAGCTTACAAAAATATCAACGTATATTCTATTATTTGATATAGTGACTAATACGTTGTCCTCGGTAACTAGATACTTCATACTTCTATACTATTCAATGTTTACATTTATTATTCTTGTGAAATGATAAATTGTTGTATACTATACACAACATGAGGAAGTTACAATTCAAAATTTTATATATCTAATTTATCTGAAATGAAATAAATATTTGTACACTTACTTAGGTACTTGATAAAACAAAAGCAAAATCATCCATTAGAGTTATATCCCAAAAAAAAAAGTGAGTGCTGAAACTGATTTTTTTTTCCACATAACATTACAGCAAATTTAATGTCAAAAAATTTATAATACATGACAATTTAGGTGATGATTTAGTGATTCAACTAACTATCCTTTGAAGCAAAAGCAGGTTTTGACCCATATTTGGAGAAAACATCACTCAACACAGCCTTCTCTCTGATCTTCAACCTGCACCAGAGTCAACACAATGAACATGAGAAATGAACACCAAGCAAAAAGATTATTAACACATATTTCTATAATGATTAAAGCCGATGGATAACTCAAATAACAACTTTAAAAGAATTAAAAGAAATCATTATTTTTATTATTATGTTATTAATCAGAGGCATTCATTCATTACCTCTTCGCTGATCCGGGAACTACTAACTTGGGAACCTTTTTGGCTTTGTCTTTAGAGGGTGGCTTTTTCTTAGCAACCCTCTCTTTTTTAAGTTTGGCAGGTGACTGCTGCTCCAAGGAAAGTGGATTAATTTCAGGATGACTCTGTAGTTCCTCACTATCATCACCATCATCATCTACATTCAAAGTTGAAGCAATCTCTTCATTCTCTCCAACCTGTTCTTCTGTTCTATCTATCTGTTTGCCCAGATGATCTGAATCATCAGAACTAGAAGCAGTCTTATCCCGGGAAACGAAAGCAGAATCATCAATATCCGAATCCTCATTTGGGCTTTCTTCAATGGCCGAGGCTTCCATGAGCTGTGGAGAAGCACCAAGGTTTTTGCTTGATTTTGGACGAGCAGAAGCTGAAGAATGTTCATCCAGAATCTCAAATGTTATCTGCTTTTGAATTTTTCCGAAGCTTATGGTTTGCTCAGAATATAGTTGTACAAACCTGTGAATAGAGATTGTTTCATTATGTAATATACTAATACAGAGAGAGAAGCAATCTGAATCATTTTGGACAATAACAATAGCATGCAATAACATGAAAGAAGGTTGAATTTGAATTAACTATCCATGACAAGTAAAGTATTTCTAACAAATTTCATACATCTTCATAAGCAGAATCCAGAAAAATGCACTACAACTATCAGATCAAACCAGCTCTTCTCTTAATACTTTTCATATTGTTTGCAGAGTAAAAAACTGTGGTTTAGGTATTCTTCTATTAGATTATTCATTATTTCAAGATCAAAATCTCATGTTGATCCTCGAACAATAAGGTGAATTCCGTTTTAGTCGTCAATTTCTTTTGTCCCATTTTGGTTCTCAAACTTTTTCATTTGTTCTCCCACTAGTCCAAAACATGATTCCGTCTAGTTTCCACACAGCTGAGATGAACAATTTTTCTCTTATATATGTCTAATAAGTAAATTGGCACAGAGAGAAAGAAAAACTTCCTTCTTAATCAGAAAATGAAGATAAATTTGTGATTGACTTTTCTTTCTCTTTTTACCAACTCAATTATTAGGACACGAATGAGAGAAAAATCGTCCAAGTCAAGTGTCCAATTCAAGATAAAGACAGAAACCAAACTATTCATATTTTGGATTAGCGATGGAACAAATAAGAAAGTTTGAAGACCAAAGCGAAATTCGCCCTATAGTTCAAGAGCCAAAATGAGGCTTTGACCCTATATCAATTATGACATGTAAGAATTAGTTTTGAGTTTTGAGAGAGTCAATGATGATGCTACAAGCCTACAAAGAAAAAAAATTCACAAGTCATGTTTTTTTATGGAACGAAGTGATAACAAATAGAAAGATCCTATTTAGTATGCAGTTGAAAATATAGAGGCTATGACAGACCTAGATGCATCTTCTTCACACTTGAAAAGAACAAAAGCGAAACCCTTGCATACAGGATCCCTCGTCTTCTTGTTTCCAGAAACAACTGGGATTATATCAACTATGCCTGGAGTCCCTTGGAAAGCTACTTTAAGATCCCTATGGATGTTCTTCTTCTTTGGTAAGTTCATCAAGCGTACTCGAACAACTCCACTCTGAACTTCAAGGGCTTAAAAATTTTATCATAAAGGAAAAAGTAAGACACATTGCAAGTTTAAAGCATTAAGAAAGCAAACAGTAACCACATTTCCATTTTAATAGTTTCAGAAATTAGGGGCGTGTTTGATTTTGTTTTTTAAAACAATTTTTTGGTTTTGAAAACAATAAACCATGTGTATTTTTTGTTTTTTAAAACAGAAAACTGTTTCTCAAAAACAAAAATCAAACACGCCCTAGATTTCTCCAAATGTCACATAGACCAAGGTGAGAAATGTAAAAGATACATGGCACCAGATCTTAGCATTTCTCAAAACTTAAGATGGATATGCTTTTCAGTCACCATAATCTATATGTAGTGCCAGTGTGCTACTCAATCAAAAAACACACTTTAACTAAAAGAAACGACACAAAGTATGGAAGAGTAAACCTGTAATTTAGTCTCTAAAACATATACAAGTTGACAACTCAATCGTTGATGGTCTAATTTACATATTTTATTTTTAAAAAAGTCAGAGTTACTACAACTTAGCCCAGTATATCTTTCGAAGTACTATAAAATGGATAACATTTTCCAAAATCATCACATAAGAAACTAAAGCAATCATGAGCGCAAATGCGAAGAAAATGAAAATCCCATCATGCAAAATATCACTTCAATATAAATTATGCATAATTCGACTAACCTTTCTTCTTGGGCTCATTTTTTTCAGCACCAGGCATTATGGGATTGTTCTTAAGCTTATTCACATTAGCAGCCTGTGCTTCTCTACTCTTGCGCATTTCATCGAGCAGCTTATCCTCAACAGAAGTGTCATAGACTTTTCCTTCCCCAAAACCACGCGGCTTGCTCTCCAGCCATTTTTTCATCTGCTCAAACGGAAGAACCTCATCTTCTTCCTCGCCAAAGTCCTCTCCATCGTCATCCTCATCATCATCATCATCATCATCGTTCTCGTCAAAATCGTCCGTTTCCACTATGCCTCCACCCTTTCGTTGCTTCTTGACGGCGCGTAGCCGTAACCCATTACCGCATACGGCACCCAAATTGAGATGGGGTTGCTGAAATGGAAGCGAATTGAAGGAGAGAGCGAAAGACGAATGGGTTGGGGTTGAAGGGGAGAGAAGAAGAAGAGAGGAACGAGGTTTGATGGCGAATGAAAGAGAGTAAACGGCGTTTGTTTGAGTGGCGTTGAGAAGAGTCATTGAATTGTAGAGTGGGTTAAACGCAGTTGTACGGAGAAGCATCGTCTTCTCTCTCGTTCGATGTAGAGCTTCCTTCTTTCCCCCATGAGGAGACTACAGAGTACAGTGATAGAAGATATAGTTTGAACTTCGTAAGAATATAAACATTTTATGGATTCATTAATTATTTTAACGGAACCTGAACAACAAGGTGTCGTGGTGTAGTTGGTTATCACGTCAGTCTAACACACTGAAGGTCTCCGGTTCGAGTCCGGGCGACGCCAATATTATTAT